>OU898276.1:3338967-3510603 GCA_918026665.1 Diabrotica balteata
AAACCAAAAAACCCTTTCGACTGCCGTTAATTTAGAGGCTTTAGCGTTTAGATACGCTTTCACTTAAAAAGTGGGCACTTGTGTCGTCTTCAAAAACTGGGGCTGTTCAAATTACAGTCTTTAAGATAACAACTATTTTCAATGATATAGAACGAAGCGAACGATTTTGCTTCCCATGATTTTTATAGCCTAGAATGGATTGCTAAGAGTACAGAAATTTAGGATTAAAATGATATTTTGATAATTATGCATTATGGAATTTGATTTCAAACTTCAAAATACTGTTTTTAGAAATCAAACAATTATTTTTTTGGGATTTGGCAACAAAATCCTTCTATCTGTTTTATGTTTATCAGTTTAACAATGATAATTTAGACATGATAATATATCTTTTCACATGTACAAGTTTCTATTATAAATTCTTATATTATAATCTTATTATAATTTTACTTAAATTATCATTACGAAGAAGATGATTTCTAACCTCCCTTTTTCCGTATTACTATAGTTTATTTTTATGAACGAGAGAGTAATTAGCATAATTTTAACTAATATCTCCGACCACTCCATGGGCGTGCTCAAGATTAATTGAAAAATTACTTTGAATAATTGTAAAAAATAAATGAATTATTTCAGTGTTATAAAGTGTTATGTGTATGTAAACAAAAGTGACCTCTTTTATCACACACTATATTAGAACTGACTGGCCTACATTAAAAAGGGTTTTAAAAAATTCACATTTTTTTTAATTTTTAAAAATTACAAAAGAGAAAAAGAGTTTTTAAAACCGTCTAAGGTATGTTAAATAGATGAATAAAAATATTAATATAAAACTTACAGCTACTTGTTACAAATCCAAATCAGATTCAGAAGATGAACTTTCAGAACCAAGATTTATAATAACTGGCTCGATCATTTTATCAGTAATATTGTCCAGCTTCCACATTTTTTCCTCTTCTTTAATAGTGTGATTTACTGCCTTTTCCCAGTTTTCAGGTTTTACATTATTTACGGCCTCCAAAAACAACTGTTTAACATCATGAATTTTAAAAGTGGTATTTTTTCTTGAAACTTCACTCTTTATCTGTGCCCATACCAGTTCAATCGGGTTTAATTCACAATGATATGGTGGGGATCTAAGTACTGTCATTCCACGATTTTTGGCAATTTCATCAATTTCGTATTTTTTAAATTTTTCTTTATGAAGGGCACACAACGAATAAAGTTCCTTTCTTATAGATCCGGGATGGTACGTAATATTTTTTGAACTCAGCCAATTCTGCAATGTCTTTTTTTAACCACTTAGTTGTGGGCAGTCCTTCTATAAGTCTGGAGTGATAACTTGCATTATCCATTTCTATTACACAGTTCTTAGGAAGAAGATCTATCATTTGTTCGAACCATTCTTGAAAGACATCAGCGTTCATGTCTTCATGGTAGTCACCGGTACGAGTTGATTCAAAAGTTAATAAACCACCTTCAACAAAACCGTCTGAAGTGCCAATGTGTACTATTATCAGCCTGCGCCCCTTTCCTGATGGTGAGTTTAAACCAGTAGATAAGTTATTTACAAAAGCGTGCCTTTGACTTGTAACAGTTTCATCCTGCCAAAATTTATTTGGTGTATGACCCTCGTTGATCCATGTTTCATCAAGATAAAATATTTTTCTTTTTTGGTTTCTCATTTCCTTTATGGTTCTTAGAAAATGTCTTCTCCATATGACAATATCGCTTCTTTCTAATAAAATAGACTTTCTGGGATTCTTTTTCCAGCGGAAGCCTATTTCTTTTAAAAGTTTCCATAACGTACTTCGACTCATTTCTGGGTAATCCTTATCATCTCGAACTGAGACAAGAACTTTATCCAATGTTGGAAATTCTTGTCTAAAGAAGAATTCATGCACTTTCCGTCGAAGTCCTTCTTTAAAATGATATTCTATTTGAAATTTTGGTTTCTCTGGAGCATTACGTGGCATTTGAAAACTACCACATTTCTCTTCTTTAATAACTCTGTAAATCGTAGATTTCCCAACACCAAGTGTACTGCTAACTAACTCAACGGTCTCATCAACACTTTCACATAAACGTTTGTCTGTAAATGATTTAAAACAATTAAATATTAATGTTTTTTCATTAACTGTTAAAGGACCAATTTTTCGGCGTTTACACGGCACTTCCAAATTTTCCATAACACTAGTATATACACAATAAACTGCACCTTGCAACTGAAGTACCTACTTTTAGTGAACTGTTAAGAATTTTGAATACGCCACTTGGACCTTCCTACAAAATAGAAAAACCCACTATCACATTTTCTGTGGAATAAGTTTAGAAGGTAATTATCTAGTCAATTACTGTCGTAGATTCCTGGAATTAAAGAATTAAATGTTTGATTGTTGAAACCCTTACTTCGTGGAATGCACTCATTTCAGATAAAATAAAACGTTTTATTTTATCTAAAGAATTAAACTTTATTTTGCAAATAGGTAGGTACTTATTAAACTTTTATTGGTTATATATAACCAATAAAATAAACATTTACATTCTTGCAAATCATTAGTACCTTTAACTCCATCACTCCGACACTGGCAACCTTATTTAGGGATTAGTAACCCTCACAACTATTGTATTCTATTCTGCTCCAACCTTTATACCTGGTGGTCATACTCAATTTAAAATTGTTTTCCTATATACTTCTGTAAACTTGTTGACAAATATCTGTTTTTCATTGAGTCACCCGTATCAACAGTTTAGGGATTTGCATACATAAATTATTGTTTTATTACTCTCTCATACATAAAAATACACTACATTAATATCATATTACAAAAGCCATCATTGGAAAAGAACAACACGGTCTTAATGAAGTTAGAAACAAGATTTTATAATATTTTATATTATACATATTTCAAGATAAATGTCTAAAGCCAGTAATTACATACTATTTTTAATGTCTTATGTCACAATATCATTTACCAACGTAATTACCATAATGTTAATACACACCTGAGTAACGATATTCAAAATAATTATTTAATTGAGTATCGAAGAGTCTTACCGCCAGGTAGTCTGGTGTACCTGTTTGCCAACACCATAAATCAAAATAACAACTAAAACCATCTCGATTACACGGACCGAAAGCTCTAGGTGTAAATGGACCTGTGCCATTCACAAATCTCTCCCGGTTCATTCATGAGCACGAAAAGCCCATAAACACTGTAAACAGAAACACAATCGTGTCTATTTGGCAAGTTCTATTTTATCTGAGGCCAAATCCCAGTTGCGGTGTCTTCATAGCTATCAATATAATAGACCGATGACAAAGGGAAAAGAAGTACCGATGAATCAGTACTTCTGGCGCCACTTACGCAATATTGTTTATGAGGGGTATTTATGAAGAGCTTGGTGGGTGGTCCGGACAGGTTATTTGATGGTAAATATTATAGAATATTGATGATTTTGGTTAAA
This sequence comes from Diabrotica balteata, assembly GCA_918026665.1. NCBI lineage: Eukaryota > Metazoa > Arthropoda > Insecta > Coleoptera > Chrysomelidae > Diabrotica > Diabrotica balteata. The sequence goes on from OU898276.1 coordinate 3,342,436, forward strand.
CTCTGAAGTTAACATTTTTGTTTTGTGGTAATTTTTCACGAATTTAACGAAATAATTTAAAAAACACAAACAAAAGATGAACGGAGTGGAAATCAATAGGAAAAGCGATAAATAAATACCGGAATAAAGTTAGATTAGATTAACAATGACATTTACATGTCTTTGTAACGTTTATTTCCAAAACCCATTTTAGTTTTTTGACCCCCAATTTGTTTCTGCCATCTAACCGGCTCTACACTTCTCATAATTTGCCGGGATAGCCCCCCATCTGTTTTCGAATAATTATTTTTTTAAATCAGATGTCACGCGTCCCCAGAAACTTCGAAATGCCAACTGGTCCGGCTCGTGGCAAATAATGAAGACCTCCGTTTTGAGAAAAAAATTCGTCAGTCTGGTTTAAGTACTTAATTTTTTAAAGTTCGGTTGCGCTAGCCTTCTGTTTCTGCTAAAAAACTGCGGTCAAAATGAATTCATTAGTGGTAATACTATTTGCGAGATTGCTCTGTTCTAAATGGTCGTAGTTTTTTTTTACTGCTTTTTTATATATAATATACATAATTATAAAAACCTCATCATTAGCAAAATATTAATAAGATTACTTTGTATGTCATACACTTTTTTCTTTTATACTGTTATTTTCTGATATATAAGCGTATGGGTAAATCATTAAAATTTTCCTAATATTTACGTTTATGATATTATAAATTTTCAAATAGCAACACAAAGCCATATGTAAGTGATAATACATATGTAGGGGGTTATTTTTATTTATTTAGCGTATGGATAATTACAATACGATAAAAGTAATATTTAGATAATAATTATGTTCAAATTGGAATTGTAACCTAAGTTAAATATTAAATATTAATGTCCAAATTGCACAGCCATTCAATTGCACCAGGAGAACACTCTGCAAAATCTTGAAGGTCTCCGCTGTATCTGCGGATTGGGCAATCCGCAATGATGTGTTGGATGGTCTGTCTCGGGGATCCACAATCACATTGTGGGCTTTCTGCATGACCCCATCGGTATAGAGAATCGGCACATTTGCCATGACCCGTGCGTATGCGATTTAATTTTGTCCATATAGGGCGTGGCAGGTTTGATCCAGTGAAGCCGATCGACGTACTTGTTATTTTGATGACGTCTGGCTCTGTTGTTGGCATCCATCTTTTCGTCCACTGCTCTTGCTTATTGTAGCTATCACCCATTCCCTGAACGGATTGGACAGGGGGTCGTCTGGACTTCAGTCTTTGTTGGTCTCGTGCGGCGTGCGGAATATACTGGTGAATTGGCAGACGATTATTTGCCATGATTTTCTGATATTCTCTGACAAGTGCTGCCGTTCGTCGAATATCTGGAGGTGCTATATTGCTCAGAATTGGAAGCCATCTTAGTGGAGTTGATTTAATAGTACCAGATATTACTCTCATAGTGTAATTTAGTTGAACATCAATCTTGTTGACATGAGCGCTATTTAGCCATACCGGTGCGCAGTATTCAGCGACAGAATACACCAGGGCCAGTGAGGAGGTTCGAAGTGTATCCGCAGTGGCACCCCATGTCGTTCCAGCAAGCTTTGTTATTATGTTGTTACGGGTTCTCACTTTGGCAGCTACATTCGTAAGATGGGTTTTGAACGTCAGTGATCTGTCGAGCGTTACACCCAGGTATTTAGGGTTGTTATTATGTTTCAAAGTCTCGCCATTGAAGGTGATGCTAAGGGTGTCATTCGAAAGCTGATTTGTGAGATGGAAGAGGCTTGTCTCAGTTTTGTTTGTATTAGGGCGAAGTCGCCATTGTTTAAAGTAGTCGCAGAGAACCCTTAAGTCTTCGGTAAGCGCCCTTTCTCCAACATCTTTGGCTTGGTTTTGAAATGCGATAGCCAGGTCATCTGCGTAAGCAAATTTTTTTGATTTTGTCTCTGGAAGATCGGCTGTGTAAATGTTAAATAATAGTGGAGCAAGCACTGAACCCTGTGGGAGGCCATTATTTAGCTTTCTGACATTGCTCTTTGTATCGTTTATATATACTTGAAACAGTCTGTTGGTTAGGAGGTTATTGATTAGTTGGCAGGTTTTCAGGCATGGTATGACCTTCATTAGCTTGTAGATCAGGCCTTCTCTCCACACAGTGTCATATGCAGCCGTCAGATCTATAAACGTTACGGCTGTTTTTTCCCGTTTTTCGAAACCGGCTTCAATAAATGTCGTTAAGGACAGTACTTGATCACTACAGCTACGCCCGCTTCTAAATCCGGCCTGTTCGACTGGTATCACAGTGTCGTGATGGGGTATATCCTGTTATATATAAGTCGCTCTAGTAGTTTGTAGCAGCAACTGAGGAGGATGTAGGGGGTAGAATGAAGATATGAAAATGTTAGTAAAATAAAAGAAAGTGATATCTGAGGTGGTTGTACAGGCAAATTAATGTAATTTCCGACTATTGGGATTATCAATGTACTTAATGGCGTTTCTCCTTTCTGAACCTCTTCAGGAGTATCATTTACGCACTGACATATGGTATATCTGCTTCACCATATTTGCCATTACGTAGCTTGTATGAACTCGCAGCTTCTGAAGTACATAATTTTCCTCATGTAGCTAAAGCATTAAGAACTTAATTTTATATGGACGATGGTTTACTGGGGTGTAATGATATAAATTCAGCATTAACTCTTTAATCTAAATTAATCGCAGTTATGAAAAGAGGAGGTTTTGAACTTGGAAAATGGGCTAGTAATCGCCCTGATCTAATTACTTTGATTGTCAGAACCCATCTTATAGTTTTGATAAGGACGAACCTTCATTCATCAACCTTTTGGGATTAAAATGGGATCCTACATCAGATGTATTTTCCTATTCCCATGTCCCTTTTGATCGCTCTTATACCAAGAGACACATTTTGTCTGAAAATAGTAGGATTTTTGATCCTCTGGGATTTATTTCACCCTGTCTTCTGCTTGAAAAATGTCTGCCTTTTTCATTAGGTTTAAATTTTGTTTCTTTTATTTTTTTTTCTTTTTCTCTTACTTTGAAAACAATCGTTTTGGTGGGGTGAATGTTCAGGAAATCTTATTTCTTTATTTTATATTGACTATTATTATAATATTTAATTTATTTCGGGTAGAATAAGTTTTAGATTTTTAATAATTATATTTTCTTAAGAGTGGTTAAACACAAAAATAAGTGCAGTATAGTATTTTCACAAATAATATCATTCGAGATCATGTAAATAGCTTTTTAAAATTGAATTTAGTTAAAATTATAATTATGAAATTAATTTTTTGTTATTAAAAATTAATTTGTCCTCGGCTGCAATGACCATTGACACAAAACAATATTGTATACAATAATTATAACAAGCACATGTTACTAATTGCTACAGACATATAATCTATAAGCTTAAAACCTATGACTAAATAATACAACAGTTTTACCACTAAGTTAAAGGTAAAGTACATGGAAAACAAGGGGTCATATTCTGTTCAACAACTGATGTCTTTCAAGAAAGCAATTACGTTAAAGACTTGATCGGTGTGAGTTTAAAACGTCTTTGATATTTGACGTAAGTTTATGTTGCACTCTGTGTTTTGCGTGCCGGGGACACTCGATTAGGATGTGTTTCACAGTTAATACACTTGAGCAGATTTGGCAATTGGGCTTCAGCTCGTACTTTATTAAGTATTCATGTGTGAATCGGGTAAAGTACATACCAGAGGTACTTTTCAGTGCGTCATTAATTATGATGTCATAGAATGAATTAGATGTGTCGAGCATTATTTCATGTAATTATTGAAGAATCTGACAGATTCCAGGATCCTACTTAGCCACAGAGGGTAATCCCGTATATTAATAAAAAGTAAACAATATTGTTTATTAAATTTATAAATATGGAAACATTCGAAATTGACGATAAAATGATTCATTTATTGAATTTTTGTATCTTTTTCTTCTCAAGGCGCTGTCTGCGCCTTGAGAACACAGCGATTTTTAATTTTGAGGACAGCGGCTCTAAATAAGTCTTTATTAGGTACATAGGTTACGTCTTTTTCCTATGGATCTTGTTCTCCGGATTTTTCTTGCATAATGACCTGGAGTATTAGATATTATCTCCTCTCATCACATGACCCATATATCCCACTTTTTTCCTCTTAATTGTTAGTACTTCTCTTTCCATATGCATACGTCACATTATCTCAACGTTGGTTATTCCATCTAGCCAGGAAATCTCTAGTACTCTTCGGTACATCCACATCTCGAATGCCTTCAGTCTCATCACGTGAATTTTCTTCAGTGTCCACGCTCCCATCCCGTATCATAATCGGATAGCACGTAGCTACCTGAGATGTACATGGATTTTTAACTTAAGGTTAAAGTTACTACAGCAGAGAAGCCTTTGTATTCTTGTAAATGCGCTTCTGGTCTGTTTGATTCTGATTCGTATTTCTTGAGAGCTGTCATTGTTTTCATTAATAGTTGTATCTAGGTATTTCAATTCTCTTACTATTTCAATAGGCTGATTCTGTACATATATCACACGAATGTCCTGAGTTGTCTTTGTTATTATTAATTTCTTGCTCTATTGAGTGATGGTCCATATTCTTCTTCGCTTATTGTGGCCACCTAATTAAGAAGTATCTGCAGGTCTTCCTTAATATGTCTTCCGAGTATACATATTAAATAATACTGGTGTATGTATACACCTTTGTCGAACAACTCTTTATACTTCTATTTCTTCTGATGTTATTTCTTCTATTCTCACTACTGCTTTTTGGCCATAGTATAAGTAACACAAAAAAGACTGTTTTCAAAAATTTATTAGGTAACTTCTAAATTAATTACATAAATAAAATATAATTCTAATTATAAAAACTATTTATTCACTAATGTGTAATAATAATAGAATAATAGTTTATTGAAAACACTGAAAAGTAGAATTTAAATATCAGTGTAATAGAAACTTATAGAAAAATACTACCAGTGGAGATTTTCCTTAAAGATATATCCTTCAGACAAATTCATGGTGAAATATTTCGGTCATAACCTAGCAAAACATTAATTAGAGAGGAGCCAGTCAGATTTGGATATAAGAGTTGGATGATTACTGGTTCCACTGGATATGATTATGGTTTTCACGTTTGTTGCGAAAAAAAAAACGAATGATATTGAAGATAATAAAAAAATATCACTTGGATCTAAAGTAGTAATTGATCTTTTGAAACATAGGCCTGAACCATCTAGAAATGAAATTAGATCAGGTCATTGGATGAGGACCTAGGAGTTTCCTGTGTTTACAACGCTTTGAACAAAGACAAGTATTTATAAATAACAAAGTTTGTTCATCTAGCGGATTATGTCAAAATAGGCGATTCTACAGTTTGTATGTACAAAATTAGACTATTAGCAGATAAAATTATAGAAAAATACTGCCAGTGGGGATGTTTCCATAAAGATATTTCCTTAGACAACTCCATGGTGAAATATTTTGGTCATAACTTAGCTAAACAGTTAATTAGAGAGAAGCCAGTCAGATGTGAATATAAGAATTGGATTATATCTGGTTCCACTGGATATCATTATGGTTTTCACGTTTGTTGCCGAAAAAAGCCAATGATACTATTAAAAAAGACCACTTGGAGCTAAAATAGTAATTGATATTTTGAAATAGTTGCCTGACCCATCTACAAATGAAATTTTTTCGATAAAACATTTTATGACATATCAACGAATGATATATCTGAAACAAAAAAATGTAAAGGCAACAGGAACTGTAAAATGTCCAGTAATGCAGAAAGCTAATAAAGAAAAATGCATATGATTATAGATTTGACAAAACTAATATTTTGTCAAATGTATGAAATGTATGAAATTTTGTGTATGAAATGGTATGACAATAGTGTTCTATGTTATCCAATTATGATACCATTGAACGACTAGGTGAAGTAAGTACAAAGGTCGCAATATGGTGAAAAAACTATGTATATTAAATGCTGTTTTGAGAAATACCATACAAATACCTAATGTCCCCATTACAGGACGCCCTTGTATTTCAAAATGTTTTTGAAAAAAATATATTTTTTTGAACATAATAATAAATGTAATCCAAACATCAAAATTGGCGAATCAAACGAAAAACGGTTAAGTATCAGCCAACAAAATCGTTATCTGAATAGTCAGAATCCGATTCATTTAAATCGATAATTACTGGAGCTAAGGGGTTTATGTCAATTCTTTTGGCAGTCTCCCAATACTTATGAATAAGTTTCTGCTAAGTACTCATTAATAAGTCCTAATGGTATGTTGGTATTTATTTAAAATCAAGTTGGGTTCACAACTAGTGGCTACTGATTCGCTTACTTTATTGGTATAATCAGAATCTTTTTGTATTCCTTCATTTGCTAATCGCCTTGTGGTTGGCAAAGAAATTTCTAACGTCTCAGCAACACGCTGAAATAAACAGTAAATAAAACAATTTTATTTTAAGGGTAATTTTCAACTTCCTTCACGAACAGCAAAATTGGTAATAATGTTTGTCCAGCTTCCTTTTCCAATTGAAAAAATTTAAGCAATTTTAATATTAGAACTTGTTCTTTTTCCGTATATCTTGTCATCTTGTACAAATACAAATAAAACCACAATCATAATACTATGTAAAACAAAATACAAAATAAAATTACACAAAACAAATACCAAAGAATATAAATATATTATATAGCGTCTATATTCTTTGCAAATAGGTAGGTAATAGTAATAGTAGTAGTAATAGTAGCCAGTAGGTAACTCAGATCATGCAGTCATAACGTTTCATATTCAGTTTAACTTACAGTACTGTACTCCTAATCCTAATGTTAATAAAACGGTATATGAAATAATTGATTTGAAAATGCAAATCGCCAACTGACCGACATTGATTGGAATGATGTTTTCGGCGACATAAGGAATCCAGTTGTATTCTGGGATAAGTTCTTACAGGTTGTTAATTTATGCAAAAACCAAAATACCCTCAAAAAAACCATATACAAAAATAACATAAAACCTTGGATTAATGGGGAATTAATATATCTGATCAAGTATAAAAGAAAGTTGTGGAACAAATATAGACGTACAAATCGCATAGAGGATTTACAAATTCATCGAGACTTTGCCAGAGATTTAAAGAAATCTTTACATGAAGCTCGTGTTGCCTACGAAGAGAGTATAGCCATCAGTAATAACTGTAAAAAATTGCACAAGTACCTTTACTGGAAAATGATAATGGGGATATATCCCAAAATAACTATGAGAATGCCGAACTTCTCGCCAGTACTTTCTCCAAGGTTTTCTCTGTTGAACCCACTAATTATCAGTTCCCTAATATTACTTCGTCACGAGTTTCTTCTTCTCTTGAAAATATAATCATTACTCCTGAAAAAGTTAAACATCATCTTCAAAGCCTAAAAAATAATTCGTCTCCTGGTCTCGACTTAATATCTTCTTTATTTTTAAAGAAATGTTCTGATGCTTTAGCTTATCCACTATATGTGATTTTGTCCCTATCATTCACCACACATATTTTGCCTCCTATATGGAAAACCGCATCTGTAACACCGATCTTTAAAAAAGGGAACAAACTGGATCCTAATAACTATCGTCCTATCAGCTTAACACCTATAATATCTAAGATAATGGAAACTATTATTGCCGAGACAATTTCTGATTTTCTGCAAAATGAACTGGTTATACCAGAACAGCAGCATGGTTTTGTCAAAGGACGTTCTACAATGACAAATCTTCTCTGGTGTGTCAATGAATGGTCAAGAGCATTAGACAGAAAAGCCCCGGTGGACATTATATACCTCGATTTTGCTAAAGCTTTCGATAGAGTTCCAAAACGAAGACTATTACATAAATTGGAACACCTTGGTATCCGTGGTCAACTACTGAAATGGATCGACGCGTATTTAACAGATAGAAAATTTTGTGTTAGAGTTGGGGACTCTTTCTCAGTTGAGAGAACGGTTTTAAGTGGGGTACCACAAGGATCAGTTTTGGGCCCACTCTTATTCATAGCATACTCAAGTGATCTACAATTTCATATTAAATGCAACAATGCTTTCTATGCAGATGACACGAAGCTATTTTCCGATCCCTCCGTAAATTTCCAGTTACTACAAGATGACCTTGATTGCATATCGGAATGGTGCTCTACCTGGATGCTGCCTCTTAATGTGGAAAAATGTGTAGTTCTTCACATGGGTAAAAATAATCCGTGTCTTCCTTACTCTATTAATGGGCGCGTGTTAAAAACAGTGAAATCGCATAATGATCTAGGCGTTATAATTAATAACAATCTAAGTTGGTCGGAACACATTTTGCATATTTCTAAAAAAGCTAACAGTAAATTATATCTACTAAATAAAACGTTTGCGAAAATGTCATTTATGAGCTCAATTCATCTGTATAAACTGTACATTCGTCCAGTTCTGGAATATTGCAGGAACTGTTTGGTGTCCAGTATTAGTGCGCGATCGTAATATTCTCGAAAACGTACAGCGGCAGTGCACCAGGATGTCTTTTGGTCGCTCAAGACCTACGTATACAGAAAGACTGAATATGGCCAATCTCACTACATTTGAACAACGTCGACTTCGAGGCGATTTAATTATTACGTTTCGGATAGTAAAATACAACTTTGGAAATTTGGGGAATATGGTCATAATAGACAATGACAATCGTCTTCGTGGCCACAAACTTAAGTTTAAAAAGGAAACTTTTTTAACAACAACCAGACAATTTTTTCTCTGTAATCGAGTGTTCTCGATATGGAATAGCCTTCCGGCTGAGATCATAGATTCTCCATCTGTCAATATTTTCAAAAATAAACTGGATGACCTTTTGTTCCATAGTTGAACATTTAATTTGTACTAAACACTTGCTATTACCTATGTTATTGTATATTCATTTAGTTAGTTAGTGCTTAATATGTAACTACTGTAATGTAACAATTTAATTGTACACTATGTATATAACATTGTAGTCACATGGGCATATGGGTTTTGCAACTCCTGCTCAAATCTATTAAAATAATAATAATAATAATAATAAATAATGACCTGAACGACAGCCGTCACTTGCTGTTGGAACACTTCGAAAGAATGGCCAGCATGGACGAAGTTTTACGTCAACTGTCAGTAATAGGCGTATTTGATTGGCTAGAGAAAGCGCGCATCTAAATATCAACGAATCAAACGTAGGTTAGGAAAGAACCGCTTATGTATGTAAGCTTATTCTAACGCTGCAATATAGTTCTGTTTAATCACGGAACTACCGCTTTCTCCGTCACATCCAACTTAATGCATTAGAAAGAAATCGAAAAACTGTGACGCACTGAAAAGTACCTCTGGGATGTTCTATATCATTTTTTACAGACGCTGGAGCTGCTCAAATTTGAAAATAGTGGAGAGTAATTTTTTAAAAGTCTTTGGCAGTGAATGGGTTAGGACCAAAAATGTCAAAAGTTTAAAAAAGCGACTTGAGCACTTCTTGTACCAACCCACAGAAATATTCTTTGATATTGTAGACGCCTTTATAACTTTTTCCATTGTTAAATGGACAATTGCTGCATGTACTGAATGCAATCCACGTTCTTAAATTCTGCAATTCATCATATAATTTTTTATTTACGATATTCTCTGTTTGATATTCTAATTTATTGAAAAAAAAAACAAAAACATCTATATTTGTTGTTTTGTACTATGTATACTCCCCGTTTTCACATTTAACCAACTATTTGTTTAGTTGCCGGCGATAGAAGGACGGTTATAGGATTTTTAATTGAATACATTATTTATTATTGTATCGACACGGTACTAATGTGTAACGTGCTGTAGGTATTTACAGCGTGGAAGATGAAAAAGGCCGATCCGCAGTGTGTGAAAGTGTAAGTACTCGGGTCGACTGAGAAGGGTGCAGGTGTGGACGTGGAGCACCTGCTGATCGGGCTCTCCACGCACATCCACATCCACGTATATGTGCTTTCAGAGCTGGGAGCTAACTTGTTACAAAAAAACACAAAATTGACTCACAAAAGTATATTATTTAACATGTATACAGTAGCTACTAGATTTTTTGTTGTTTAGATCGTGTTTTCAATAAACCAATTAAGACTATACAACTATAGTTCGTTTGAAAATTGTTGATAGTACAATAATCTCCAACATAATTTCATAATACTTCGAATATTCGCTCTTTGGCGACATTTAGTATTTAGACATTTTTTAAGATACGTTTGGTAAGATACACAGGTTAAAAATACTCGCCAGACGTTACTGGATGTTTAACTACTAGATTAAAATTTCCAACTACTTAGTAAAGGTCATCGTTTGATTACCCTTATATTAGGAGACAAAGAATTCTTGTTTATTTTGTACCAACAAGCCAAGTATACTTAGTATTACAATCGGATTAAGAAGATCAATTATCTCGTACACAGCTCCGCATTTACACTATTTTCACTTCAATAGCTCGAAGGGTTTTGTCCTCTTGAGCCTACTTTCCATATCTGTGTTGTCGAAAAGTTAGATGGCCTCGATATTCACATATTGAAGTAGACGTTGCTGATATCTGTTGGCAGATTTGTCAATAATTTGTTCTACTGTCTCCATATTCAGATCTCGATGGATGCAGTTGTTTTGTTATGTACTATGGAGCGTCAGCGCTGCTTCTTAGCAACATATTCTGATACTTCTGTATTACTTCAATGTTGTTTTGACTGGTGCATTCGCAGACCTAAGCTGTGATCTCTTTAATCCGAATTTTTTAACTCTTATCCAAATGTAATCCCAGGTATTTTATAGAATCTGCAACAGGGGCCTGACTGTTATCTATTCTAATAGGCTGATATCGCCCTCTTTTATAGGTGAAATCGAAATGCGCTGATTTTGTACCATTAATTGTAATTTCCCATTTTTTTGTCCAATGATTTATTCACTTATATCTGCAGTTTTTTTTGCAGCTTTTTCATGGTCTTCTACAATTGATGGGATAGCTCGATACCTTAATCATCAGCGAAAGTGCCTATCATACTTTCTTCAAGGTCTGGAATATCATTAGTGTATAATATGTAGAATAGTGGTCCCACGACAGTACATTGCGGTACCTCCGCTTTGATTTCTTTCAGCCTAGAGTAGGCCTCTTCTTGATTGACTTGTTGAAGAATTTGTTTAAAATATAAGATTCCAATAATGAAGAGTATTGCGATTGTAGTACTCGTTTTAGTTTAGATACTTATAGATAGATTTATCCTTATGTGAAAGTTTGAATAGCATCCAAAAAGACAGCTAAATAAACTTTTTTTCCTCCAGTACTCTTTCAATTAAACTAGTTATCCTATGTATTTTGTCCAAGGTCGAATGACTTTCCCTGAAACCAAATTGATAAGATTAGTTATTTTCATCTATTTATTATTGGTTTTAATCTTTGTAGTAATAGTTTCTGTAGTATAGGCAAAAGAGATATAAGTCTTCATGATGAAACTTCATTTTGCGATTCACCTGGCTTAACTACAAGGCTTTGACCTTGTAGTTTAAATGATGCATTTATTAAGTGAGTAATAGAGTTTTTTTAAGCTATTTTAATATTTTTCCTGTTGCCAGACCGAATCAAGGAGCTAGGATCAATATTTTAATTTATTTTCTTTTGGACTTCTTGAAGAGTAACAAATTTAATTTCCATTTCATTTTGGCAAATATCAGTCAGTTTTGCAAGCTGGTCTACCTCGTTTGATTGGAATGTGTTTTATAAATGCTCTGCAAAACGTTAAGCTTTTTGGTAACTGCTTCTGACTCACCTACCAATCGCATTGCTATTGAAGGGTTTTTCATGATACAATTTTCAGCTTCTTAGTAGCCTTCCATAATTAATAGTTGTAGTTTCTTGTCTGTTGTTAACATTGACTTTTCCTTCAGTAGATTCTGAATTTAGGATATTGAAGGAGATAAAGAAATTGGTTGATCAAATTTTTGTGAAAATTTGTTTCAAACTCTACGACTGACATTATAGACAATGTCATTGCACGATTAAAGAAACCATTATCTAGCAGTAAATGACACCCGACAGAAGACAGTAAAAATGTGATCTTGGATGCTTCTGCCTTTTCTGAATTCAGTCCGTTAATGTTCTATTTTAGAATCGACTTCTTGTAAAAGACGTTTCTCTAATATTCTCTCGTACATTTTGGATGGGATTCTCAGTAGTGTTATACCCCTGTAATTACTACATTCCTGCCTATCTCCCTTTTTGAAGATGGGCAGAATAATCCCCACTTCCCAATTTTTTGGTATTTTGCTCCCACTTCCATGCCTTATTGAAAACTTTTGCTAGCAATTCAATGCCTTTGTCGCCTATATTTTGTAACATTTCCTCTGCGGTTTTATCACAATTCAGCCGTCCCACCTTTCTTAAGTTTTTGTATAATTTCTTTTATTTTTGCTACAGTTATTTCCCCCCGATTTGAGTTTTCTTCGTCTAGCTCTTCTGGTTCTTCTTGATGGCTGTATACATCATTTTGAGTGTTCAGTAGATCCTCGAAATATTGCTTTCTATCAATCTAAGATATGATCATTGTCATTCAGTAGGTGTCCTTCGTTGTTATTCTTCTGCTTTGGTGTTTGTAGAGACTTTTTGATTCGTAGATTCTTTATGGTTTTGAAGAAGAACTGTTGGTTAGTGTGGTAGTCTTCTTCCATCTTGTTTCCAAATTCTTCCCAACTTTTCCGGTTCGCTGCTAGTAGAATTTTTTTGACTTTAGTTTTCTGCTCTTTCTATTTTTGGTAGTTGTCTGTGGTTTTATTTCTTAGATCATTATTCCAAGCTATATTCTTGGTCTTTACCTCTGCTTTTATTTCATTGTTCCACCAGTTTGAACATTTTTTGTCTCTGTTATTTCTTGTCATTCCGCCTACTTGTTTATCAACGTTTATTAGCGTTTCTTTCAGTTTCTGCCAAGCTTGGTCTAAGTCACAGTCCTGTTCAGCGTGATCTGTTACATAGTTATCCACATAATTCTCTACTTTTCGTTGCTGTTTGCTATCTTCCTGTCTGCTGGCTTATATGCCTTGATATGAGGTTTCTTTCCTTTGTGTCCGTTATTGGTTCTCGTCGGACTCCCAAGCTGGTTCTGCATTGCCGTGATGGTCTGTTCACTAACACATGGTCTATGATGGATCTTTTTCCTCTGCTTTTGACTTCTGGAAGAGAAGAAAAGAGGCCCTAGGCGAAGAAGAGAAAACAACTAAAAAAGACTGGATGACACCGGATATAGTTGAGCTAATAACTGAAAAAAGAAAATGCAAAAGTAAAGATGGAAATAATAATAAAACCATCAAAAATAAAATCAAATATAAAATCAGAAAGGCTAAGGAGGAATGGATAAACAAGGAATACCAGGAACTACAAGAACTCAGCAACAAACATGACACCTCAAACTTACCTAAAAAAATAAAAGAACGTGTAGGCAACACCAGACAAAGAAGAACATTCATAATGAGATAATAATGGAGGAATACTTACTGAAGAGAGCAAACAAAGGAAGTATAGGAACAATATATAATCCATCTGTTCCATGACTAGAGGGAAAATAAACAAGATATAGGTTAAGAAGAATAATACCTACAAATTTGACATGTCCAGAAGTAAAACATGCCCTACAGAATGCAAAACAAGGAAAAGCACCGGTCCTAATCAAATTCCAGTTGAGCTGTTAAAAGCCTTAGATGACGGTAATATAAAGAGACATCAGAATTCTCAACCACATATATGTAGAGGATAATATCCCGGAGGAATGGCTTAAATCGATATTTTTACCTCTACCAAAAAACAACAATTCCAAATCATGTAATGAATATCGATTGATAAGATGTTAAAACTTGTTAAAACCGAATTTAACAAGCTTCAGAGGAGGCATGGGTACAAGAGAGGCTTGACGGTACTCTTCCAGAAATGTCAGGAATATAACAAGAGCGCATATGTACGCTTCATAGATTTTAGGAAGGCCTTTGACCTAGTGCAGCATATGAAGTTAATAGATGAATTAAAAAACATCAATCTAGACAAAAAAGACATTGAGTTTATTAAGGCTACATACTGAACCAGAAAGCAGTAGTAAAGATGAACGATATAGAAACAAATAATATATCGATTGCGAGAGGGGTCAGGCAAGAATGCGTCTTGTCTCCGACGCTTTTTAACGTGTAGTCACAGGTCATATTCAGAAAAGCCTTATAGGAAAGAAAAGAGGGAATAAGAATTGGTGGAGAAATCGTAAACACCATGAGATTTGCAGATGACACGGTAATTATGGCTGAGAGTATAGAAGAACTACAAACTTTACTACACAGATGCAATAAATAGTGAACACATTTAAATTGGACGTGACATCCACACAGATAAGACCAAATTTATGATAGTATTAAGGAGTCCAATAAATAATGAACAACTAACCCTTGGTGGACAGCAAATAGAGAAAGTGACAAAATATAAATATCTGGGAGCTTACATCAACACCGAATTAGATTCACACCAGAGATCAGTAGAATAGATGGCAAGGGCAGCGTTCTTAAAATTCAAGCAATTGTTCTGTGACAAAAATCTGAATACTGCGCTGAGATTGAGGTTCGTTGAATATTACGTCTGGTCCCAACTATTTTACGGGGTAGAAACATGGACGTTAAAAGCGCAAATAGTTAAGAAGCTTGAAGCCTTTGAACTTTGAATATACCGGAGAATATTGAGAATTCCATGGACTGCCAGGGTCAACAATGAGGAAGTCTGAGAAGGATGGGTCGAGACAAAAAATTGTTGAGAACAATAAAGTATGCAGACTGCATACTTGATACATATGAGGAATGATAATATAGTCTCTGCAGGTCCATGCAGGGTAGAGTCGATGGCAAAAAGGGAATAGGTAGAAAGAGGAAGTCATGGCTGCGGAATATTCGAGGCTGGACAAACATGACTGTAGACAAATTATTCCACGTTGCAAAAGACAGAGAAACTTTTAGAAATGGTCGTCAACCTCCGTTAATAGGGAGGGCATAGAAAGACGAAGAATGTCCATCCTTTGGGACAGTCCTATGGGCCAAGTAATTGAACACTTTCTTTTTGCTATCATGTGGGCTATCATTTTTACTGCTGTTCTGATGATACATTTATAAATAATAATAATATCATCGACGTACCTGATTGTTTTCGTAATTTTTTCAGTTAGCATTGGTGCCACGTTGTTAATCTTTCTAAATATCTACTTTTTCACTATTTTGATAAAAATAAAACCGTTGAGGACAGTTCGTTTTTTGTATTTTTCCGATTTATGAATCTATGTTAACTTTGAGGTTTCTCTTATTTTCTTCTTTATTAAATTAATTAAAAAACATTTTTCTGCATTTTCTCATTTCCTTTTCACTCATTCAAAAATTTACCACTTAGAAAGGATTATGTCCAAAATATATAAGAAAATAAGAAAAACTGTATCGTGCGTCTTTAACATTTATATTTACATACACGCCTAAGATTTCCAATAAATAGCTTTTTAAGTTTGCATAAGGCTAGATATTAAAACGACATGCCCAGTAACCAGTTATTTTAGTACTAATAATACCCAGCTCTGCACAAAAGAACGACATAAAACCAACTTACGTATGGTATAGAATGAAGACGGTGCACAGGTGCCACCCTCATCAATGTAACGCGCGCCAAATCGTCATTTTTTTAACCGCCCTAACGGCCACTGGAGAAAAACAATTCTCGGTGGTGAAGAACCTAGCTAGAGGTTGTTGTCGTTGAAAACAGAGAGGGATTTAGTTCTTGCTTTGTTTAGATCACTGAGGAAATTGTAGAATCAGATGTTTATTTTATTTTTTAGTTTTGTGTTTTTATTTAGCTAAATATTAAATCTTTCAACAATGCGAATGAAATTTTTGATGCCATTTAAATAACAAAACATAAAATTTAGTCTGAAGTTGCCAGTTAGTTCCAGTCATTATTGACCACTTAGAAACTAAACTCCGAACAGTACTAGTGGAGTGTTCATATTTAAGAGCATCATGTACATTTAACTGTACTCTTTAAATGCACTATTAAATGACACTTTAATGTCACGGGAGTAAAATCAGACGATCGTATTTGAAAAGTAGAATAAAATGTATGAAAAAGGAAACAGAAAATAATTACAAAATAAAAATATTATTTGTTGTAGTCCTCTGCCTTTAGTTTAATTAAAAAAAGTTTATTCAATGAAGTGTAAAGTATTCAAGCGAATTAAAAGCTTCTATAAAAAAACTAGAGATCTGATTTGAAACAAAGCGATATGGTATGGTGCACACAACGAATGAGAGAGTCACGTGATGGTCCAAAAGATTTGAAGAACGCTCTTCTGTAATTTATTCGAACACCAATCAACGAGCGGCGCTTGATACCAGCAATATTTGTTATTGAAACAGCTGCAAATTTTCGATATTTTTGAGCTTGTCTTCTACTTATTTAATATTCCAGATGAGAATAAACCTTTCCCATGATTCTTTTCATAAAAAAACAAATTAAACATAAAAAAGAAGGACAAGGAAAAGTGTCTGAGATTTTTTTGGGAGGTTTTTAAAGCATTAATTAAATAAGAAGGACTAGCAATGCGAATACAGTGACCAAAATAATTAAGGAATAATTTTCAACATCCAATACAAAATCTAGAAAGAGAAAATAATCACCTCAAATCAAGTAGAAGTAAAAAGGAGATAACGTTTTACTACTTTAACTCAAAAATTAAACAATAAATCGCTGTTTCGCAGGTATAGTGACAAAACTGTAAATTTTTTAAAAATGACTTGATTATGTTGGATCAAAACTGCATTTTATAAATATTTGTAAATCGTTGTAATTGTACTTACGAATTTGGCCTGACCCGTCTTTTCATACGCACAATTATGATGATTTAAAAATATATAGAAAATGTAGTTTTGATCCCTTCAACACAATAAAGTCATTTTTCAAAATTTTAGAATTGTGTCATTATACTTCTGGAACAGCGAAATGAACTGAGATGCTTATTTTAATGACAAGATTTCTGTACTAGATGATCTCTCGTATTTAATATCCAGATTTTTGTTGTTATTTATCTAGTTAGCTTATAAATGTGAGATATAGTCTATCATGTGCCTCTGAGGAGGATGAGTTAGTAAGTGGAAAGGCGTAAGGATGCAGAAGGCAATGGGAAACCACTGTATTACAGACTCATAGAGTACCTCTAATAAACTCATTACTGAAAAATAACAAAGAGTTAACAAACCTACTTATTGCGGACCACGAAATTCAAGATGCTACACGAGGAATAGTTGTAGATCACAGGCATCGAGCAAAAAGACAATAGAGGGAATGTAAAGGTAGTGGGGGCAAACATATTGTTAGACAGGAAGTGCGATCTTTAGAGGCCACTTTAAACAAGGAAAGAGAGTCTCTCTCCTTGTTTGACATCAAATTTAGTTGGGTTATGTTATTGTTTATCCCAAATGTCACATGAAATCTTATTTATATTGAAGTTTTTTTAACAATTGTGTCGCATTTTAGACTCTTATCATTAATAATTAATTAAAACTTTCTCGTCTAAGACACATTTTGAAAAATATTATATAGCTATTGTTGATAAGTGTCGGAAAATTTAAATTTCGCGCATTCGCATTTCCGGATATGTCCGCCATCAGAGGCCACTTTTTTGGTCTCCTTTTCACAAGGATTAGATTCCCTCTTTTGTCTTATTGCTCGATGATCACAGGACCTCCCAGGTCTTAAGCCTGAGAAATCCCGTGTATTTAAGATATTAAAAGTAACAACCTGAAATGTCAGAAATAATCTTACTGAAAATTTACGTAATGCCCAAAAACTTAATTAAAATAGCTATAAATAGAAATGGGAGAATATAAAACAAGCAATAATTAAAAGAGCAATTGAAAACTTAAAACCAAGAAAACACAAAGATTGGATGACTGAAGAGATACTACTATTAATAAATAAAAGAAAATCATTCAAAACAAAAATTCTGAAACAGTTGGTCTTAAATCTGATAAACTGTTTGTGTTCGGTAGTGTCAAAACAACAGGTGCATACTGAATTTACCCACTGGTTTCGTCATAAGTGGCATTTGTTGTGTCACTCATATCAAAATTTCAAGGAAGGTGCATTTGTATACCTTCTAGGTTGAGTATAGCTATCTTCTGTTGCGAAATATTGCGATATTAGAGTAAGTTTAAGTAATATTATATGCCTATACAATATATCTATATCGTTTCAAATGCTTCACCTCAAATTGAATATACCGAGTAACCTCTAGTTTTTGTATGTTCCAAAAATGGAACAGCTGTTAATGTTGCTAATTGGGGTTTTTTATATAATAAACAGCTCAGAGATAACATTCAGCTACAAAAAAATAATAAGTTCGCTAAAATAAGACCACTCATAGAACATTTAAACAATTCGTTTATAAAATATGTGCCAGTTGGTGAAACCATATCAGTATCTGTTGATGAATCCATGATACCGTACTACAACCACCATAGCTGTACCTAAACCTTTTAGATATGGGTTTAAATTTTGGTCTGAGAATGTATCGAATGGTAATTTGTGGGTACCGAATCTTACCAAGGAAAAGGAACATTACTAGGAGAGAGTTTTGCCGAGAGGGTGAAGCATAATGTTGCAGGTCAAATATTGACAACTTTTTTACTTTACTTGCAGTGATAAGGGCCATGAGTGAATTGGGATATGGTTGCACGGGCACCATTGGACATAATAGAATTGGAAAATGCGCGTTGAATAGCTAAACAGAGAATAGTACATGAGCAGTGCCAAGAAGTGGAAGACTTTGAGAAACAATATGACTTTTATAACATGCATAAAATAATTAGAAAACCGACAGGAATGAAAAAACACTTGAAACTAGACAACGAAGAATGGCTCCAATCGACATTTATACTGCTTCCCAAAAAAGCCAATGCAAAGGAGCGCAATGAATTCACAATACATGAGATACATACGAAATTAGACCACGGAATAAGTAATACACAAATGGCATTTGGGAAAGATCTAGGAGCATGGAATGCACTGTTTGCAGTGTGTGTTTTTTCACAGAGATACCTAGATATGAACCAGGAGCTACATGCCTGATTCATTGATTTTGAGAAGGCATTTGACAAAGTGAAGATAATAATCTCAAAGAAATGTTGTTAAATAAAAACAAAAAAACAGAGACATTAGAATTATATGTAAACTCTATTGGAATTACTTCTAAAGTAATCAAAAGAAATCATCAATCTTTAAATCTTTGAATCAAAAGTAAAAATTAAAAATGAACTGACTGAGAATATCCATACTCGCTGTGGGGTGCGCTAAGGGTGTATTTTATCACCATTGTTCTTTAATTTATACACTGAAGACATCTTAGAAGTAATTTTGACCGAATTTTGAATTTTTGACGCATTGATTACAGAAGATACTGGATCAGACAAAAGAAATAAGATGCCGCATTGAAATGACACGGTCAATTTTTAACAGAATGAGAAAAGTTTTCTGTAATCGCAATATCAATATAACGCTCCGGTTTCGATGTAATATTTTCTCCACCATTTTGTATGACATCGAGGTCTGGACACTGAAATAATCCAACATTAAAAACCTATAAGTATTCGAAATGTGGTATTACCGACATATTCTGAAAATATTGATGGATCGCAAAATAAACGCACAAGTTCTCTAAAAACTAGGAAAACAATGCTAAGTTTTAAATTCCCTAAGAATCAGGAGGTGTTGGGGCACATCTTGGAGGGTGACGTATAATGCAAGGCATTAAGACTACATTAAGACGTATAATGCAAGGCAAAATCAAAGGCAGAAGAAGCGTAGGAAACGTAAAAAAAAGAACTTGAAGATAAAGGTTGATCTACAAATAGACCTGTAGTGCCCATTCGTTTTATAAATGGTAAAATATTTAAATTATTTTTAGTACGTTCCTGGATTATCTATTAGGGTGGACGTTACAGTTAAATTTTTTCATGTTCTTTTTTAGAATACTAATAGGACATAGACCTCTCTACCTAATGTTTTTCAAGAATGCGCACACATTTTTTTGTAGGTGTTTTTTCTACAGGTGCACCCTATAAATTAGGGCTTTCTCGCATGTCATGAACTCATTCCTACTTCGGAAAACAAACACTTTAAATGTCTTAACTGTATCAATAGAAATAATCGATTTTTTCTAAAATATCTATGCGCTATAGTTAATTAAAATATGGTCTTTTAGCTATTAAATTATAGGTTATTCCACGAATATACGGCTGTTTGTGATTATTGCGACAACGAATATTTTACTGTGCAAGTAGAAGTATGAAAGTAAATTGGTCTAATTATTATTCCAATAAAAAGCATCTAAAGTATCTTCACCGAGTCGAGATAGTGCACCAAAACAAATAAATAGGCCTTGTATAGGGATACGAATATTTTAACTGGTTGAAGGTTCTGACCGCTCCACCCTCTTCAGGGGTGTACTCTGACACGATTAATATGTTTTTTACATAACACTTGAAACTACGTCAAATTTTTAGCTTAAGTAATATACTAGGAAAGGCAAGAATTTTTTAGGATGGGTTTTTGGCAGTTTTGAAATGTTTAAAGTTTTAATTATAATGTTGAATTTATTGTTATTTTAAAAATGTCACATAATGTGACATTTAGTTGATTAAACCTTTTAATTGTATGAAAATTATAGATTTTTGATTGTGATTGAGTTTTACACTTTCAGATTAGAAATGAAAGATTAATTTAAATATTCATTAATAAAATAATAATAAACAAGGTATTTATTAATATATTCAAAGAAAATTAAATGATATTAGAAATAGGGATTTGTTTGTAAATGAAAAATATTTAATGAGCGACATTTATGTGACAGAACCCTTACAATATAAAAGAAAATAAGTGAAAAAAAGAGGTCATTCAGGTTGTCAGAAAAATATGGTAAAATAATAATAAACATTAATATAAAGTATAAAGAGCGTCTATATTATCCATTTTAAAGTTAACAAAATTTGTAAGAGTGTGTGAAATAAATAAAATGTGGTTTGGCATTTAAAAATATTAATTATTCCTAAGCAAGTTTCTAAAGTTATATAGATATTTATCAAAGCTAAACCAAAAATTCAGCCAATACTACTAAGTGATCTCAAATATTTCAATTTCAGAAGAATAAATCAAAATGGCTGCCTAAATTTATATCAGTACTTACTTTATGTGGTTAGTTCCTTGATGTTGATCATCAATCAGCCAATTGCGTCCACTGCTGGACATAGGTACCCCTCAATTCCTTCCAGTGTTCACTTCACTGGGCTACTTGTCCATCTAGTCGGTGGTTGTCCTGGGATTCTTTTATATAATTCTGGGATGTCCTGGGTGGTCGTCCTGGGATTCTTTTATTATAGTTTCTGGGCCTCCATTCCATGATTCGTCATTCCATGATACGTAAGCTTAGTAGTTCTTTCAATGACGTCGTGAACTCCTGATCTTTACCTGATTTGTTGGTTTGTTATGTGGTCTCGAAGGCATTGCACGTTCCATGGCTCGTTGTGTAACTCTGAGTTTATTCGCAAATTTTTATGTCAGTGTTGATGCTGATAAGTTGTTGTAAAAATACAATCAGTATTTTTACTCCGATGAGGAATAACTGCATATGTCACTCTCACTATTAGGACCAACTTCTATAATTACTGGTTCCACTATAACCTCCATAATATTATCCAGCTCCCAGAACTTTTTTTCCACTATATTCTTAACGTGATCCACACAATTTTTCCATTTTTCTGGGGTGATGTTGTTAACAGCTTCATCAAAAAGGTTTTTTACATCTGCGAACTTGAAAGTTTTGTTATTAGCAGCAACAAAATTTTTAGCGTCAGCCCATATGAGCTCAATTGGATTGAGCTCACAATGGTATGGTGGTAAACGTAACACGGTTTTATTTTGTTCTCTTGCCATTTCGTCTACGACACATTTATTGAACTTTGCCTTAAGGGGGGCCACTAATTGTAAAAGTTCCACTTTTAACATATCATCATCGAAATAAATGTCTTTTGACTGTAGCCATTGTTTTATTTTTTGTTTATTCCATGATGTTGTGGGTATCTTTTCAATTTTCCGGGAATGATAAGAGGCATTATCAAGAACTATCACACAATTATCTTCTAACCGAGGCAATGTACTTGCAAACCACCTTTCGAAGCTCTCAGCGTTCATCTCTTCATGATAATCGCCGCTCTTTTTTGAGTCAAACATCCATAAACAATCTTCTACAAATCCTGTTTCACTCCCTATGTGGGTAATAATAAGTCTTTTTCCCTTGCCCGATGGATTTTTAAGACCTGTTGAAAAACCAGACAAAAATGCCTGCATGGAAGATTTCACCGTTTCGTCAACCCAAACATGGGATTTTGTGTGTCCTGAATTTACCCATGTTTCGTCTAAATAGTAAATTTTTCTATTTTGTTCCCGAAATTTTTTTATGGATTTTAAGAAATTTCGTCTCCACAAGATGATGTCGTCTCGATCTAACAAAGCACTATTTCTGCCCCTCCGTACGTATTTAAAATCAAGTGATTTGAGGAGTTTATAAAATGTAGTGCTTTTAAAATTCGGCAAGCTTTCGTCCTCATTAACAACTGAAAGAACTTTGTGTATAGTAGGTATTTCGTTTTTAAAAAAAAATTGATGCACAATTCGTCGTATGGCCGATTTATCGGCATCATCAATTTTGTCCAATATAGTTTTCCTGGGCTTAGTCTTTTTCGGGGAAGAAAATGTTCCGGTATTCTTCTGCTCTTTAAGAATTCTGTACACAGAAGCTTCACCTACGCCACAAGAAATAGCTGTCTGTTTCACTATTTCCGATACCAAAGCTTCTGGATGCGATTCTATTGTCGATGTATAAACATTATAAATAACACTTTTTTCAGTACTACTAAAAGGACGCATTTTTGATCGCTTTTTTGGTGTAACTTCCTCCGCAGAATCGGTAGAACTGGACATTTTAACTTAAAAATTAGAACGCACAAACTTGGACTTAATAAAACTAAAAAACTACTATTTTAAATTAAAAATTAGAACGCACAACTTTGAAAAGTCTTAATAAAACTAAAAAACTACCACATAAACTTTAAATTAGCAAACAAATAATTATTATAAACACAAATAGTTCATTTTTAGATCGAGATACAGAAATAAACGTTAACGCGAAACTACTCGACTGATACTGAATAGGGATGCGCGATGTTCATTGTTAAATGAAGACATTGACCACCAACGATCTTAAGTTTTAGGAAATACCATAAAATTATTATCTATAAAAATTCACAGAATGCTACATAAGAAATATTCAAATTAAAATACTTTTATTATGGTTAAGATATTGCCCTGTTGTTAAAAGATTATAGTTTATTATTATACCTGCAAACCTTTTAAGGTAGGTATTACTTTAATGTTATTCAAATTCGCTAAGACTGGCCGGAACATCTTGTTTAGATTATTTCTATAGTATAGCATACTAAGAATTTCAAAAATAATCATTTTCCCTATCTTTTTGAAAGCCGTTTTTAAACAATACAAAATTGGGAAGTATTAAAGAATTACAAACGTATTAAAAATGATATGAACGTAAAATGAACGTAGACAGAACATCACCGAAAACAAGTCCAGTCCTGAAACAATAGACCACGCCTACTTGTTTACGCTGGCTATCACGACTGAACGTAAGGACTTTACTGTTAGTACTACTAAAATCATTTCAGTTAATAGATGTACAAATAGACGCAAAATTTATTGTGAAATTTAATCCGAAAATAACAAAAATTTTTACGCAAACGCTCATTTTTACGAAATTGTGTTCATCAGACATTTGGGTTGGATTTCGGTGAAATGTAAACATTTGAAAAGTAAACATTTGTAACTAAATGCAAAGAGGCGTGCCGGGTTTCTTTGATATTATATTTTATTACTTTATTAGGTACTGGAACTATAATAAAAATAAATATACTATTTTTATTATAAATGAAAAGAAATTGTCAGAATAATGGTTCAGAAACCAGAAATAGAATCTATATAATAGGTAGTTCAGTTTGTTAGTTTTAAATATTTGTTTGGTTTGAGTGGATGTACTCTTAAGTTCTGAAAGTTTTTTTATAACGGGTATAATATACCGGCTATTGATAGTTAAAGTACCGAGTCGTTACAGATATTAAAAGGTGACGAAAATTTACATACAGTTTCATATATCGCCGACTGATTTTAGTTTTAAAAACCGTCCGTATAGAGGTTTCCGGTGAAGAGAGGTGTCCGTTAAGATAGAGTTTAGTGTATTTGTTTATTGAAGCCAAAAATGCCGAGACGTGTTTTAGATGTAGACAAGTTTATATTTAATGTACTTTCTTATTTTACTGCTGAGAAAACCAACGGGGGCCCTTTGCGACCTGTTCAGTCCGTACATAAACGTGTGTGTGATGCACTCTGTATTAGTGAAACAAAACTAAAGTCGGTAAAGGAAAAAAAAGTGGACAAAGTGAACAAAATGTCGCACAATATAAATCTCGCTGACAACCAAAAACCATAGATCTTCCCGAAGGTTGCAAATTTGAAATCCGTGAGACAATAATATAAAATGCCGAAAAGAAAGAACATGTTTCTTTAGATTCAGTGCTACAAAAATTAAAAGACAGAAATAGATTTGGAATTTCCAGAACAAGTTTCTGGAGAGTTTTAAGACAGATTGGCTTTAAGTTCAAAAAGGAAGACAATAGCAAGGCTTTGTGTGAAAGAGCTAGTGTCGTTCACAAAAGAATAGAATATTTAAGAAATTACAACAAATTTAAAAAAGAATGTTCTTCCTTCGTTTATTTAGACGAAACATGGATTTTTGCTAAAGGCGGTATCAAACGAATTTGGCAGGACGAGAGTATAAAATCCATAAAACACATCGATAACGAGGGAAAGAGATATATTATAGTACATGCAGCTGGAAAATATGGTTTTATTGAGGGAGCAGATCTTGTGTTTTCATCAAAATCAAATCAGCCGATTGTCATGACAATATGAATACGGAGATGTTTGTTAAATGGTTGAAAGAAAAACTGTTGCCAAGTTTACATGAACCATCCGTTATAGTACTGGATAATGCTGCGTATCATTCGGAAATTTTAAATAAGCAACCAACAAACACCTGGACTGTAGATAAAATTAAAGAATGGTTAACGAATAAAACTATTACATTTCCTCGATACTGTTTTAAGCTTCAATTACTAACGTCATGCACAACCAAACATATATATATATATATATATATATATATATATATATATATATAATATATATATATATAGTAGACGAAATTATACATAGCTTTGGACATCGTGTGTTAAGACTACCGCCCTATCATAGCCAATTCAATCCAATTGAATATATTTAGGGGATCTGCAAAACATATTATGATAACCATATTGGATAGAAGGGTTACAGTGACGAGGCAGTCTTGGAAACATGGCAACAAGCATTGGATATTGCCACTCCTGAAATTTTGGGAAAAAGTGTAAAAAAATGTGAAGACTTAATTAAAGAATGGTGGATCCGTGAAGGTCGCATCGAAGCAGTTAATCCTATTATAATTTACCATCCAAATGAAGATAGCGACGACAGTGATTATGGCTGTGAATCTGATGGTTGATAATAATTTTAGGAGATTAGGTGAATAAGAGAATAAGTAATTTTTTTGTTTTTTTTTAATACTAATTGAATATTCGACTAAATAAAGTACACTATTTGATCACTTAAGTATTGTTACATTTCGTTTAAATCACTTAATTAAAACACCAACTTGTTTAAAATACTAAACTCAATGATAGTAATTATATAATTTAAATTCTGAATTACAACTATTATATAAACTATCAACTCTATATTTATATCATGACTTTATATTTAAATCTAAGGTTTATATCTGCCATAACAGTATTTTAAAAATGGGGAGAATTTACTATTGTACAATGCAGCACATTGGACCATTTAAGTCGAGACCTTAAAGCGAATTTAAAACAGTCGTATATTCGTGGAATGGAGTATAGGTTATATGCTACGTTAGGGTTCTCTCTTTCATGCACATGACAAACTTGTGAGATATAAGAGTACCTATATATTATAAAAAGGAATAAATTTTATTTTTTGATTATATTTTTTTCCTTTCATTAGTTTGAGGATTTTTTTAGTCATTCATGGTAAATTTCTATTGTTTGTTAAGAGATAAATTGTAGCTCTCTATCTGTTCTGTAGCTAATTCAGTCTCTGCTTCCTTTCGTACATTTACAGTTCCCTTAAATCTATTCTGAAAGTCTTTTTTCTCAAATCTGTTTATTTTTAAGCTATTGTGTATTTTTAAGTACCGTAAAAGCGGGTAAAATTGATCACTCAAAAAATTATGCATTCAAAAATATAATAGTACATTGTAAAATTCACTACATATTTTTTACTATAGTGATTTAACAAGATCTATATTAAAAATTTTCCTAAAAAAATATTAATATATATTAATATATTAATAAATACATGAAGTATATCAAGCTTTAAACAATAATCTTTACATTGACACTGTTTTTTGTGACTATGCCAAAGCTTTTGATTGTATAAATCACGAAAATCAAATTGCTACGGAATAGGAAACAACATTGTATGTGGACTTTTCCTTATCTTTATAAATGACATTACGAACTTAAAAATCAATGGAAAATTTTTTCTTTTTGTACATGATGATGATGTTTATTCGACTGGTGATATCCCTGAAGATTGGTTAAAGTCCGAATTCATAACACTACCAAAAAAACAACATCCGAAAAACTGTAGCGAATATAGAATGATAGGCCTTATGAGCCACACTTTGAAAATATTTCTACGCATCATTCACAGTAGAATCAGAGATAAATATGAGAAGATCAGGATGAAATACAATTTGTCTTCAGAAATAGACTGGGAACTTGGGACGCCCTCTTTGCACTAAATGTATTACTGCAGAAATGACGAGCTCAAACGAAAAACGTCTATTCTGTATTTATTGACTATGAAAAGGCCTTTGATCGAGTACAGCATCACAAATTAATTACAATATTAAAAGATAGAGGAGTTGATAGTCAAGACATACGATTCATAGAAAAGTTATACTGGCGTCAAACAGCGACAGCTTGCATTAACGGAAAATCAACAGAAATATGTAAAATACAAAGAAGTGTCAGACAGGGTTGTATACTATCCCCACTGTTATTTAATTTATATTCAGATAGAATATTTAAAGAAGCGCTGCATAATTTGGAATGGGGCGTGAAAGATAATGGAATTCTGATAAATACAATCAGATATGCAGACGATACAGTTATTTTAAGTGATGACATAAATGGACTACAATGCCTTTTAAATGCCATTGATACAGTGGGAAGAGAGTTTGGCCTAAACATAAACTGTTCAAAAACAAAACACATGGTGTTTAACCGTTTAGCACATCAAGATGCACGATTATATGTTGATGGTCATATAATTCAAAGAGTGTTCAGTTTTAATTATCTTGGTTGCCATATTACTGAACAACTAGATCCAGATCAAGAGATAAAATGTAGAATCGAGATAGCCCGCACGACATTTTTAAAAATGAGGTCATTCTTCTGTAAAGATAACTTGCAACTTCAACTTCGAAAGCGGATGGTTAAATGCTACATTTGGTCAGTCCTATTATACGGTGTCGAAGCATGGACATTAAAAATATCCACCATTAATCGTCTGGAGGCCTTTGAAATGTGGCGGCACAGACGTATACTAAAAATTCCATGGACGGCTATGCTGACAAATGTGGCAGTCCTTGAGAGAGCAAATGCTGCTCGCGAGCTGCTTAATAACATCAAATGTAAAAAGAAGTCTATTTTGGACACGTAGTAAGGGGAGACCGATATAATATTGTTCAACTTATTATGATGTGTAAAATCGAAGGACGCAGAGGAATTGGTAGAAAGCAGGTGTTGGTTGAATAATATCAGGGAGTGAACAGGAATAAGGAAAGCTGAGCAACTCTTTAGAATAGCTCGAGACAGAGACAGTTTCGCCATGTTAATCGCCAACGTCAAGGGGACTTGATAGGGCACGTTAAGAAGAAGACATGATATCAGTATCACCTGGCGGAGTTCTAATATTGCAACTCTTCATACTTAAAATACTAATTTACTCTCTTTTAACGCGGATAAGACGGTAGCATTATCTTATAAAGGAGCTATTTAACCCTTGCTTTTTAATAACAGCCAGATCAGTATCGTTGATTTTGTAAATTTTTTGGTACTCGCAAGTTCTTATAAATACAGTAAATTTTAACAGAGAGAATAATTTTAAGAAAGTAACAATTTTGAAAAACAGTTCTTTTCTCTTCCAAACTGTAACTACCTATCATAATGGCAAATTGACACCAAAACTTCATTGGGGAACACAATAATAAATTTTATAAAAATATTGATGTTTTAGTTTCTAACTTTAAAATGTTTCGTTCTAAGACAGCCTTAATGGCTTCGAAAACGTTTTCTTCTTTCCGCCCCATTCCATTGAATAATTTTACATTTTTACGACTTCCTTCTTCCGACATATCCCTATTTATAGATAATTGCCGGATGATTTGCTGTTGGGGATTATTCTCACGATAAAAAAACAACTAATGGTTTAATTGATGATGGTGGCGATGGTATATGCCCTTATGAAGTTGATCGCAGAGTGAAATTGTTCAAATGAATGGTGACACCTTGCTGTGGGGTGGACTATGACTACAAGTTATTGAATTTCTCGTGAGAATTTTCTAATTGATGGTAATCTAAAAATAACAAGGTGGTTATTGTAATGGTCACAATTTATTATTGGTTTTGTTTTGTCTCATTTTTAGGTATCAATTATTTTTTTTGTTATTGGCTTTAGAGTAAATATACCCTCACACTACCTTTTTAAAAACAGATATAATACAAGGATTACACAGGGATTACACTCTTCTCGTCCAGGGGCCGATCAGGGCATTTTTATAAGCGATAAAAGGTAGATCTCGGACAGATAGGTATACATACATTAAGACAAGACATCAGGTATTAACAAAGGTAGTTATTTTTGTATATTCGTTGTTCTGACGAAAGACAACAATTATACTTTTTTGACTGTAATCGTACTCATTGTATCAAGGTTTTCTCCTTAATTTGTTTCCAGTCCGGTGTAACGTGTTGAATTTGTAAAGCTGTACTCTTGCCATAAATAGGACCATTTCTTCATCATTCTCTGTTTTGCTATGATTATTTGTTCATCTGTGGTTATTTCGTAATTTATTTGTTCCCCATTACTATGCTTTCTTTGGCAATTCGATCTGCAATTTCATTGTTTGTTATTCCTGCGTGTGCTTTGACCCAGAAGAATTTTATATATTTATTTTGATCTTGTAAATGTTTAAGTATTGCTTGGATGCTAAAAATAATGTCATTGGTTGTGTTTGAGTTTCATTTTAAAATTTTAAGAACGGAAAGTGAAATAGAAAAGATTATAACATTCTGAACCTCTTCCTGATGAACATATTCTAGTGCTTTTAGAATTGCTATTACCTCAGCTGTGAAAATAGATCTGTTTTTGTTTAACTTATATTTTTTCTGTGTACGTTTAGGTATTATGAAAGCGCAACATGTGCAGTCGCTGTTTTTTGATCCATCAGTGTATATAGTGACGTAGTTTGGATGTTCTTCTAAAATTTGATTTATGACTATAATATTAAATGACGCCAACTCCGAATAAAGGGGTGTATTCCCATCACAGGAAACAAAGATATCAAAGTAGTCGGTCCCTACCTTTGTTTGTGGTTTTAAGGTCACGTTTGTTAATCCATCACAAATGGGAGCAGAGTTTTTATGAATCCAAAAAGGCTTAATTAGGTCGTATTCGTTTAACTTATATATGCTGCTAATGAATGGTGAGATGTTCTTTAGCGACTTAATAATCATTTTTTTTTCAGCTAAAAATGATCTTCTCAGTTTTAATGGAGGTTCGATTGCTTCAGGTCTTAACGGTTCAACTGGTGTAGATTTAATTGCTCCCAGACATATTTTAAATGATTTGTTTTGTATAATATCCAGCTTACGTAGATTTGTTTTATCGGCTGTTCCATAAAGTATACAACCATAATTAATTATTGGTCTTATGTAAACTTTATAGAAGATTAGAGCTGTTTGAGGTTCTACACTCCACCAAGTTCGCGTAATGGATTTTAAGAAGATTAGTCCTTTATTGTTTTTTGTCTCAATTTGTTTAATATGAAGTTTCCATAATGGTAAATTGACACCAAAGCTTCACTGGGAAACACAATAATAAATATTATAAAAATATCAATGTTTTAGTTTCTAACTTCTAAATGTTTCGTTCTAAGACAGCCTTAATGGCTTCGAAAACGTTTTCTTCTTAATTTTCTGTCTAATGTGATTCCAAATTATTTGACATTGGTATCCACCGGAAATTCTATACCATCTATTGTAATTTTCTGCATCGGTTTCATGTTATGCCTGGTGAAGATTATAACTGGATTTTTCTGCGAAGATTTGTAGCCCTAAATTACTTATGGATCTTAAAACGAGTTTGGTGCTTGATTTCAAACGATTGATGCATTCGTCGAGATGTTTGCTACGTGTATAAACAAGAAAATCTTTGTCATATTGTATAATAGTTGCTTTAGATGTGGAGGTGTGTAAATTAGTAGTATATATATTAAAAATTAATGGTGTAAGGACAGATCCTTGTGGCAAACCTAAATTTGCAGTTTGGTATTTTTCTGGGTACCCATAATGTTCTCTGAGCCCTACTTGCCTATTTATATATAATTTGCATATCGTGTTAGCAATTACTTGAGGGATTTATAATTTCATCATATTTTCCCGTAAGATAAACAAGTTGACATTGTCGTAGGTACCTTTAACATCTAGAAACATCGTTCCATTATACTCCTTTTCAGTTAAGCCTATTTGTATGTGTGTAACTAAGTGTATTACCGCATCTATGGTGCCAAAAATTTTTTTAAAACCATATTGTGTAGTTGGCAGAGCGCCAGTTGTATTTAACCAGCATTCCCCTATCCCCTAGGCGGGGTATGTTGCCAGATTAAAAGATGGAAGGTGAACGAAGAAAATTCTGGAATTAAGACCTAGACACGATGCTTATCGTAATCGAGGACGTCCTCCAACAATG
Organism: Diabrotica balteata; assembly: GCA_918026665.1. Lineage (NCBI taxonomy): Eukaryota > Metazoa > Arthropoda > Insecta > Coleoptera > Chrysomelidae > Diabrotica > Diabrotica balteata. Next base: position 3,373,767 of record OU898276.1, read on the forward strand.
TGGTCAGATGCCATCAAGAGCATTCAGTACAAATGGATTCAGGGTGCTCAAGATAGAATGCATTGGAATTATTTACGGAAGGCCCATGTCCAGCAGTTGACTCAAAACGGCTGATGATGAAAATGATTATAATGGTTTTGAGTTGTGTCTTTTATATTTTGTTTCTATCTCGTTCATAATTTCTTCTTCTTTTTGATTTTTTTTCGACTTCAATAATTTCTTCGTCTTTTGCCTTTGATATTTGTATTGTTCTTGTTCCTTATCTTTGCTTATGCTTAACCATTTCAACCTTGTGTTATCTTTTCTTCTACTGCACTCTGCAATTTGCACTCATCGTCAAACCAATTATTTCATCTTTTATTTTGCATTTTGTCAACTACTTTTTCTGCTGCATTGTTTATTACTTGTTTGATTTTTTCCATTGTTCCTCCTTTTGTTGTTCTTTGAACAGCATCTCTGTATTTTAATACGTTATCTGTTAAGTTTTGCCAAACTTGTTCCACGTCATTGTATGTAATTCTATTTTCTGTTATTTTCACTTCCAATCTATTTTAAACAGAATTCTTCCATCTATATTTCTTTCTTTTCCTTTCACTTCTTTTGCAAGTAATGATGAATATGATTGTCGTATTAAATGAACTTGCAGAAAAGGAGAAACTGAATGGTCTCCTAGATCAACGGAGTTCAGTCAATCAAACTTTTGATTGGGGATTTCTTAGATCAGTTATTTATAAAAATAAAACAATATTGATGAACTAACGACGAAATGTAATATTTCACTTAAATTAATTTGAAGTTTTCCAAAATGTTAGAAAAGCGTTCGAAAATAGATTTTATCATTGCTTAATAATTGCTGGACTAACTTGTAGCGTTTTATATTTAATGTCTAAATAATAATATAAATTCGATTCTATATAGTACGCCCCTGGTATGCTAGAAATGTGTTGTCTGTAGAGATTTTTAAATACGCAATAATTCTTCAATAAATAAAGACGTATTTGATAAAGAAAACAATTTATGGCTTTTTAACTTCAACGTTCCCAGAAAAATATTGCAACCTTGGTATTATTTTTTCTAAAGCGCAGTAACGCCGGAAGTTTTGAACGAGTTTGAGTAAAGAATTTGTTGATTTGACAAGATGGCAATGGTTTTGTGCGGGGAAAAGAGGCGGTATCTATCCGGCAGATGGAGATTGAGATCGAGAGGGTCAAGCGAAGTTAGTGATGAATAATTGCTCGCAGGGAAAGGTCGTTTTAATTGTGATGTGGTAAGCCGGCATTCATTCGCCAAAAATGGTGGAATTTTCACTCTAAGTAATATGTCGTTTCTGAAAGAGTGACCACTAACCACTGTTTTTGATTTGGCTGAAGATTTATAATGTTTGAGCAGTGAACAAGTTTAGCTCCTGCTTTCTTTTCGTTTTCTGAGAAATCCAGTTCCTTTCCAAGATGCCTTTTCACCTCACGTATGATGATACTGGAGCAGTTTTGATTTGAATGTGCCAGTTTCAGCTTCCAATAAAGCTTTCCGTTGATGTGCAGTTAGATACCCCGCAGAAATTAGCCAGTTGTTCAAAAGTTTAAGTTAACATGTGTGAACTGAGGTAACATTTACGTTATTAATTTTTAAAGTAAAAATAGACATTTTCTTTTAAAAAGACAAAATTTGCTTTCTTTTATAAATTATTTTTTTTAAATATTTGTAATTAAAATAAATATTATGTTAGGGCGTGGTTTAAACTGTCATGTCATAATTTTATCCTGTTTTAAAAATGTTTGTTTTGAGGTATGACAGTTTGATTTTTAATCTATTTTAAAGGATATTTTGATTTATAGTAAAGATTAAATTTTATTTTTTATAAAAGGATATCCATAAAATTTGGCCACATTATCTACTAGGAACCATTTCGAAGAATTTTGTAACCTTTTGTAAACAGATATGTAAGTTTTTTTTATTTGTATTGGACAGCTATTTTTATATAATATGCCTTTGTATAAGCTGTATTTTTGAAAACTGTTTGAGACAATAATAAATGTTAGATTTGTTTCCCTAATCTATTTTTTTATTTTATTTAGAAAAATCTCCTAACCTTTTTTATTTTAGATACTAGGGAAGAATTTTTTCTTTCCTTCTGTAAGCTAGGATCCTTCAAGTGGCGCCCTATATCAAATTTCTTGAGGTGTTCCCAGTTTATTTATGATCTTTTGTTCTGTCAATTGCCCAGGAGATTTATGTAAGTATCCCTTAGTTTCAATTAGTAGATACCCCAATCCAAAACCCTTTATTTCAACTTATCCACGACCCAGCTCTCCAATAACCAACTGAGTGTCGTTCGCACTTGTTACGATTATTTTGTTTGCCCAATCTTCTACCCCTCATGTTCTTACCCTGAGGTAAGCAAAATATTGTCGTTACAAACTACAAAAACTAAACTCTAACGTTTAGCGTATAGATTACAATTTCAATTAAAAAAAGCGTCCATATTATAATTTTTAGAGGGACATCTGAAGAGATCCTTTTAAAATATTTGAAATTGAGAAAGAATAATTCAATCATGACATCACAAACAACAATATAGTGTACGATCTGACAAGCATAATTATAAAAATATTTAATGATTCACATAATTGCAACCCTCTTCCCTTTTGTCGATGCAGCCCTTAAATTTGCTGCTATGTTACGTTTTCAAGTAGGCACTTTCGGCTTCATTCGTAGGACATTGTGTTTCTAACCATGAAATTCCCTTTCTTTTCGAATGATGGATTCTGATGTGTCATTCCTAGACCAAATTCACTGTTAGAAAATAGTAGCATATGCCAGACGAATCGTTATTCATCTCCCTAACCTATTTTGGGAAAGATCTGGTGCTTTTGCAATCCGTTAGCTCACTTATTAACGTATTAACAACAGTTTTGTATTAGTATGGTGGATTGTTGGTAGATATAAAAAAGGTACTTTAAATACCTCATCATTTTCTGCACGTAATTCTATGTGCTTTGTGACATAGACACTGATTTCCTGAGATACTCTCGAAGCTGTTATTTCATCCCATCCATACATGTAGCCTAAGTCAGATGATAGCTCACGGCAGCCCAAGTTGTAAATGTACATATTACGTTTATAGTATGCGATAGATGTGGTTAATTTTGGGAAAGCTAGGGCTTTCTAGGTCAAAAGTGAATGCATAGTCAGAAGAATCGTCAGTCTGGGCATTTTCTGTATCATTTTTCATAGAAGTACGTGCAAGCTCGGCCTTTCGAATTGAAATTCGTCCTCTACTTCAATCTGTCGTATCTCAATATTATCTGTTATTGCAGCTTTTTTTAATTTGTAAACATCACATTTAGAGAACATAGGTATCTTTTTGTGGTACATGAAAATGAATGTTGTACTCATTATTGAATGTACGTCGATAAATATCACAGGAAATGGGAACAATGCCTTATTCCTGATAATACTCACTGAACAACAGAGGTAACATTAAGGTCGGAAGATAGATACCTACGATGGAAATTCTTCTTCATTGTATAGTGTGATTGGTAAGATGGAAAATTCTCAATATGTTTTCGAACACAGTTCATACGTTCTTCAGATATTTTATTAGTTGCTATACCATGGCGATTATCTAAACCAGATGGTTCCCCTTATTTTATCTTATTAATAGCCCGTGTTATTCGTCCATCAGATATCTGAAAGGTTCCAAGAAAATATTTTTTACAAAATTTCCTGATCCCTAGGACGTCTCACTTTAGGTTTCTTTTGCTTGATCAAACCACAAATAAAAGCATTTTGTGCTGTAAATGGTTTTTTATTGCAAAAACGGTTGTTGTTTGAAAAAGTTTTACTTGTCACTACTTTTCTTTTTGTTGTCTTATACTCACATCCTAAAATGCAAAGCCACTTTCTTTTTTCTTTTTGTTTTCATGCCTCTGTCGTGTTTGTGCTCTTTTGGGTTGTTGAACTTCTACTTCTTCTCTATTATTTTCCTTTTATGGTCTTGGGGAGAGACTTCCTCGTTTGATTCACAGTCTGAAACAAACTACCTTTAACTTACCACTACTTTCTTGTTGAATAAAAGGTACCCACTCATTTCCTGAGTAAGCGAAAGCACTAGGCTCATCACTTACATTACTTAAACTGTATTGAAAAATCACAACTGCAAAATACTAAATAACTGCCTTGGGAACGAAGGAATAGTGGTGTAAGTCTGACTTGTACCACTATTCCCTCTACTACTACAAAGATTTTGTTTGACTGTCAAGTTTGTGCTGCTATCTGTGAGCAAATTGAAGAGGTATGATTTACACCACTGTTACTTCTGATAGATTTGAATATGCACTTATCTCTACTGTATAAAAAAGTGACTTTTTCTTTCACCGCCTCAATTTATCTATATATTATGTGTGAAACACTTATTGAACAAAAAAAAATACCAAAACATCAAAGTGTGACAAATTATATCGAAAATCATGTAATCTTCCTAACTAATATCATGGAATCGCTGAGTGATCTGTTTTGCGAGAATCACTCTGAAACAATAGCTGAAGTACCATCGAAAAATGAAAAACAGGACCAACAAAGAGCTCGTGGAGCGGAATTCACGACGCGTAAAATTGCAAGTGTGTGCCGAGCTCGTGCCATCTGGCTGGCGTGCGTGTGTGGGTACTCGCTGTCTCGCCTGTCTATTTCGATGGTTGGTTATACTGACGGTCCGGGATTAGGGTGTTACGCATCGGGTCATCCCGAGATCACCCCTGTTTCAATTGATTTTAGATTTTTATTGGAAATTGTGAAAGTTTTTCGACAAAAATTTAGAAAGTTTTCAGTTTCACAATAGAATTAAAATTTGTAAGCTTTTTTGCCTGAACTAGTAAAGGATTGAAAAAATATTTTTCCAAAACAGATAAACTGTAATCTCATACAAAATTGGACAAAATCAAATGCAAATGGAAAATGGCAAACAATGGACTAACACTAATTTCTACAAGTACCAGCAAATACGATTGAAAATATGCTGCGAATTGTTATAGTTATGATTTATCCAAGGAATAATTTAAATTGCTTTAGCAAACATTCAGTAAGGAATTAAAATAAGTAGAGTTATAACTTACAATCTTCGTTACGCTATTCTTGCTGATAAGATGGTAAATCTCCAAGCTCTGGTTACAGGCATAAATCGTATAGGAAATGAATAAGGCTTACATATTACTAAAACATAAAACCAAACTTATGATTATAAGCAAACATCAATATGAGCAAGCGAGGCTCCTACAGCCTCTGCCGCTTCTCGCATTTTGCCCGCCATCGTTTTCTGTCCATCCAACCATAAGGTTGGAGATATACAACATCCGTGTTTAAGCCCCATTTGTTATTGGAAATGATTCAGAAATAAAGTTTCCTTCTTTAACGACACTTCTTGCATTTTTGTATATATTTGCGATAGCAATGACATATTCTCTACTGAGACCTACTTTCGTCAATGTTTGAAGTTTTTCAGTTTTTTTAAAGGTATTGTATCGTATGCCTTCTGTAAATCTACAAACAATAGGTGGGTAGATAGATTCATTGCCTTCCATTTTTCGATTACCTGCTGCAGAACGAATATATCATCAGTGCACGATCTTCCTGCACGAAATCCATTTTGTTCTTCTATGTCGTCGTATTCTAATTCCATTCTTTCTTTTATTATTCGACCGTACAACCTCCCCACTGAGCTGATAACAGTTATTCGCTTAGAATTAGAGCATTTGCGTTTATCCCCTTCCTTAAATATGGAGCTGATGTATCCAACATTCCAATCATCAGGGATATTTTGTCCTTTTAAGCATTTGTTAAATAGTTGAACCAACATCTCATATAATATTTTTGGTCCACACTTTACCAACTCAATTGGGATGTCTCTAGGTCTTGCTACTTGGCCGTTTTTCGATCTTTTGAGTGCATCGCTTAATTCTCCGGTTGTTATCTTAATTATTTGTGTATGTTCGGATATTTCTTTCATTTTGATCTCTTGGAATTTACGTCTATCCTCTTTCAGTAAGACCTCATAAGGGTGTTTCCACTGTTTCTGATCTATTAACTGTAAGTTAGATTCTTCCTTTTCTTCCCTCCGTAGAGACTTTATCACCTTCCACGCTTGCCCAACACGACTATGTTCAGTTCTGATACGGATAAGTCTGCACTAGGTCTTACCTGGTTGGTCAAATCCAGCCGTTTCTGCGATTTGTATGGGAGATTTTCTGGAATACCGTCGATTTGGTTGCATTTTCTATATAGTTTGTAACGAAATATTTTTGCCTACCACATGGAGTATTAATACAAGGGTAGAAAATTGGGGACTGAAACTAAGGGTTTGGAGATAAGGCAAGCAAAATAATCGCTAGTTGTGCGAACGGCACTCAGGGTTTGTTAGGAAGGCTGGGGTCGTGGATAAGTAAATGGCAAGGTGGTGGAATGGAGCAACTACAAAAATATTAAACAAAAGGTCATGAATCTTTTGGGATAAACAAAGCAAAAAGAAACTGGCAACACTTCTAGTAATTTAGTATAGGGCGCCACTTTGGGGCGCCAGTTTATGATCAGTTTATTATCCCTATACTCACGTATGGCTCACAGACGTGGACACTCACCAAGTCTAACATGGATAAAATACTAAAGGCACAAATAGCGATGGAAAGATCAATGCACGAAGTGAGCCTTATAGACAAAAAACCAATGGATAAAATACTAAAGGCACAAAGAGCGATGGAAAGATCAATGCACGAAGTGAGCCTTATAGACAAAAAACCAATGGATAAAATACTAAAGGCACAAAGAGCGATGGAAAGATCAATGCACGAAGTGAGCATTATAGACAAAAAACCAAACAAATGGATTAGAAGGAAAACCAAAGTAAAAGACGCAGGAGAACATGCTGCCAAATTAAAATGGAGGTTCGCATGACACAATTTGCCACTAAAGATAAGAGATGGAACCACGAAATATAACAATGAAGACCATGGTTAGGAAAGAGAAGCAAAGGAAGACCACAAATGAGATGGGCTGATGACATTAAGAATATCGGAGGACACAATTAGAAGCAAGTGGCGCAAAATAGAAGACACTGGATTGATTTGGGGGAGGCCTATATCCAAAGTTGGATTAATTAAGGCTGAAGAAGAAGAAGAAGAAGCCTGAAGAACTGAGTGTTGATTTCAATGCATTCGATGTTATGCCGCAGAGTTTCTGCATGATATTATTTCTGATTTTTAGTTTCTTAGCAAATTTACATAAATGTTGTCCAAAGCAGTGGCGAAAAAGGGAAAATGGGAAAATCGGTCAATTTACTGCAAAAAAGATCCAAAATGAAAGAAAACCTATTATTTATGTCGTTTTTGTAGTTTAGGTTTATCTTTTCTTTAAGTCCCCCCAAGGCAAATGTCTATATCCGCTATTGCTCCAAAACTTAACGTTACATACACGTCTAAGTATTTTGTGTATTTATTGTATTATCAAAGTTAACATTAAGTGATCTTGAAGCCAAATTGTTGTTTATGTGGAAGAAAATTAGATTAGGTTAGGAATTCTAGGGAATCTGTTTGTATAATCTTTTGCTGTAGGTTCTACTCAGTTAGCGGCTTTTTCTTTCCCCAGCCAGCCGCCGGCAACCAACCGCATAGAAAGCAAAACCATTAGAACTCTTGGAAACGTCCCAACTATCTTCCAGGCAGAAATACATGCTATAGACATAAGTGCCCAATAATGTCTCAACCGAGACACCCGTAGAGCAAAAGTCTTTAGTTTATCAGACAACCAAGCCGCCTATAAAGGCTCTAAAGTCATTTACATGTGAGTCAAAGTTGGTTTTTGACTGTAAACAATCTCTCAAGAAGTTGGCGGAACGCAACAATGTAACTGTGATGTGGGTGCCAGGTCACAAGGGAATTGCAGGAAATGAGGAAGCTGACAGCCTCGCAAAAGAAGGAGCTAATACCCTATTCCACGGTCTGGAATCCTTCTGTGGACTATCGAAAAGCCACATCAGAGAGGACCTTCGTACCTGGGAACTCAATTCAACTGGTCTAACACACCAGGACAAGGGCAAGCAAAAAGGCTCATAAAAGTGTCGCCTAGTGCAACAAACCGCCCTTCTCGAAATGAGTAAGAAGATATTCAAAATGGTCACTGGCCTTCTCACTGGTCACTGCCTCTCTGAGATATCATCTCAAGAAGATGGGCAAATCAGATAGTGAGAACTGTCGTTTCTTTCACAATGAAAAAGAAACGGCAGAATAATATACTATGCAACTGCGTAGCCACTGTTCTGCAAACGACTAAAATTCCTAAGAGAGGTCAGTCTGGCGTCCTCTGACATAGGAAACAAGTCACCTAGGAAGCTAATCAGAAATATTGGCATTCTAGAGTTTAACTAGAATAAGGTATGCACAAAAGATCTCTATAGTCGAAGTACGGTGAGGTTGCATGGCCTTAACGACCTCACATAATCTAATCTAATCTAAGTGATCTTGAAGCCAAATTGTTGTTTATGTTAGCGGATTTTTCTTCCCCCAGCCACCGGTGACCGACCGCATAGAAAGCAAAACCATTAGAATAGAGAAAAAACCAGAATAGAAATAGAAAGCAAATAGATCTCTCCTTCAAAAACAACTTTCAAGTAAAGTAAACAAAACTTCCTTGTGGTTTAAACTACTATTTTAAAACGCAAAAAGATATAAACTATATCGATTTTTGTGATCTACTTTGTGCAAAAGAAAATCCTACACTGTTTGTTTGTTTGTTTGTTTATTTAACCGGGATGAACCCTTTTTCCTTACAAAAATTACAATATACACATATAATTAACATATAAACTGTAGTCATATATTACAATTTTAAAAAGTATTAATAACATTAATGTCTCAATTTCTTTAAACTGTTCTTGAACGAGGACACGGATAAATTAAACAATTCAATACTATCTTGCAAATTATTGGCAGTTCTCAACATCCTTGTGATTGACATCACTTTTAACCATAATTGTGTGATGAAACTTTTAGTCTAAACAGGTCAGGAGAGCGTGTTCTTCTAGAATTTACATTAAAAACAATTAATTCCGCAGTTCCGGACAATCAACATAACCATTAAGAATTTTATGCAAAAACGCAATTCACACTCAGATTCTCTATTTTCTAAAGTTTTCATATTAAGTTGACAAAGAATATAGTTATAATCACAGTTAGTTCTATTAAAACCCATTTTATACCTGCAAATTCTTAGGAATGTATGCACTGGGATGTATTCTTTTTGATAATCTGTAGACATGCTCTTTTTGGCTGTAGTTATCGCAGTCCTGACAAAGCGAGTATAGTTCTCAATGATAGGAGGTATCTAACCCAGGCACTTATCAAGGCCACAAGCGAATTTTTCCAGTTTTCTCGTGTAAAACTTGTGTAAAATTTGACTTGATTAGGGGAATTTGTATGCTCAGCTCTACAATGATTGCGCGATGCAGGCTGTGCTGAAAATCTGGAAGAAGACTTCTTGTTACTACCAGAGGAGCATTGTTACAGTCGCTTGATTCAAAACATAGATCGGGGTTGTACTGTCTGTTACATGTGGCCGATTTAATGGTGGCTTTGTCTTTAACGTCAAAAATGAGATGTAAATGCTCATCTTCATTCGATTGTTCTATGGTTCAGAGAGTTGGTCACTAAAAGTAAAATGGATACATACAATTGAAACATGCCAGAGGTAGTAATGAAGTATCTTGGAGGCAATCATCTAGTACAAATCGCCTTTTGTAACATTTATTACACAATTATTTACAAGACGTAGGAAGTCAAAGAAATAAAAACGCAAGATAAAAATGAAATATCTACTAAACTGAAAAGCATAAACAGAATAGATGAATATTGACACACTAAACAAACACTAAAATTACAAACTGAAAGACAGAACTGTACTCTTTGAAAAATTCCACGCTGAAACCATCTAAAAATATTTAAACCTTGTAATAAAGAAGAAAAAAAACTAATATTACGATAAATTTTATATACACAGGTGAAATATCCTTAATCCAAAATATCTTAAAAATTAGCTACTGCCTCGCATAGGTGATAATTATATTATTTGAAAAACAAATAAAGGCAGCTGAACCTTAAGCCCGGAGTTCCAAATATAGCAGTTAAAATTCAATTCTACGGGTGATAAAAGATATCATCAAATTTAGAATTAACGGATGGGCCGTCAAGATGGTTATTGTCAGAAAACAACTCGTACAAGTTGTACGTCTGCTAAATGAGACCCGTCAGAAAAATTATTGTAATTTATGTTGTCTAATTTAAGTAAGGTGGAATAATCGTAAAAAATTAAGTGTCCTAAAGTTTTATAGTTTACGATAGTCAATAAAATTAATTATACTTATGTAATTTTTAACAGATGTAACTATAGAATTATCGAAATAACGTTAAGCGATTTGTAGCTTTTTTGAAATTTGTTCTTTTATTTTTCTAGTTTAATATCTTTTCAATCGCACAATCAATTTTGTCGAATTCCAAACAACAACACAGAGAGATTGGATGATATCGACCGCTTACCGCCAATATCTCTATCTACATAAATAGAAATTGTGCAGGAGGAAGAAAAAACTAATTATTTTTTTTATTTTTATATATTACACAACCCTGCTTCTATAAGGTAAAATACTATAGCTTTTTTCATATTTTAATACAGTTACTATGTGATTGTAAGTAATATAAGTTTACATATTTGACTTAGGAGAAATTGGTAGTATAAAATTGAAACTGCAAGGAAGTTGGTAGTAAATGGAATTTTATTCAAAATGCATATTCACAACTAAAGATTTCATTCTAACGAAAATAAAAGATTAAAGTTTACTTATTTATGTGGCAAGGAATCATAGAAGCCATGACAGTCAGGTGGTATGACCGTTTTAAGTTCTGCAGGTGTTTAAATTTGGTGGCCGTTATAGGTATTGGTGTGTTGTGCATAGGTTTATATTCCGTAATGACTGGTATTTGCCGTGGTCGTAATGGTAAGTCTGTCCAATCATCATCAAAGTTGAGTTTAACTTGGATGCTCCCAGTAGGTTTGTACATAATTGCTTTAATGTCTATTACTCTCGGGTCACCAACCTTACGGCCAGGTCGTATAGTTGTGTATCTCCAGGTTGACTCATCTGCGTAAATTTTTGAAAAAATTGTGTGGAATCATCAGAGCTTCATATGGAAAGGGACGGGTTCTAGCTTCTTTTGTCAACTGCAGGTAATCGCTAGGTAAATGAATATTTCTGTTTTTCAACTTACGTTCTATAGCACTGTGCACCGCGTCCCCCTCCATTTGCGTATGTCCAACCTCGAGGAACTTTTGAGTTATGGTAACGCCATGATGCATACAAAAATTTAACAGTGCATTGGCAAGAATTGCATTTCGATTTTGGCTTGTGCATCCGTCTGTAAAAAGAATAATTGGTAAGCGCTTAGATAAACAGTGTCTTTCAGGTAATCTATTAATAATGAGGCAAAAGTGGAAGCTGTAACATCACTGTCGATTTCGGAAAACCAGTAGCAGGTGGCGTGATGGGTAGTCGTGTCGTATACTGTGAAATTATGGCATGCCAATTTGGTTTTAAAATAGATCGCACTGGCAGTTATACAGGGACTAACTTTAACTGCTTGTACATCAGCGGTCAATAAAATGCATTCATTTCTTACTGCCCTTTCTTTGTCACACATTTTTTCATTTCTAGCTTTGTCCTTATTTTTTATGTGTTGCTGGTAAAGTTCTTCACTTAAATTACCAACGGAGTGTGCTACACAGGTGTCACACATGTCCTTTTTTAACTGGTGAATGGACAAATTCTTGCTATGAAATACTTCATTAAACTTTTTCATCGAGAATGCGGAGGTATTTTTTGATGAACAGTATTCTTTATAGATATTATATAGATTGGATTGCGATTTGTAAAGTGGTTCTAGGAAAAGTTTATTAGTATTTTTTCGATTATAGTGGGATGGCATTTTAGGTAATGCATCCAAAAAGTTATCGAGATGTCTAGTCTGCATCTCAACATCAACCCTACTAGTTTTTTTTCTATTCAAGTTGGCATTGTTTTGTGATGGATGCATACCGTAACGACCTTTTTTAACCCATGATTGAACCGTAAATGAACCCAAACAAAGGGTGTTGAGGAACATGATTCGACATACAGGCCGTCGAAGTGTGTTCCCATGCTCATCATTTCCTGGTAGTGAAAATTGGAGAGTATTACTGCGTCTAGACGTATTTTCTGTAGTATTTCGTTTTGTACTTGTTGTATGGACGTTAGTAGATACAAAAATTTTTCTCTGGTCCCATGTTAGGTCGGACCAAAAATGGTGAAATAGATTTTTTCTGTCTTCGTCACTTATCTGTTCACATACCCTTTTCTTGCTTCTTTTGCAGAAGTTTGATTCACACCTTACTCCCAATATTCTTTCCGGTCGCATTTTATTTTGTTTCATTCTTTCATGTTTTGGATTTGTGTAACCCAAGTATTTTTTGCCTTGCATCCTAAGTAGTTTGTTATAATTTTTTTTCCATTGCCCTTTGTCTCCTTTTCTTTTACGTGAATTTCCTTCTCTCAAGTCTCCATGGAAAACTTCTTGGGTGTATGTTACATCATCTGCGTCAGTTAGCAGCTCAACTGGAGAAGAACAAGGAGATACTGCTTCTTCGGATGGTTGGTAACTACTACTTGTATAATATTCTGAAAATTCACTCGAATTAGAACTTGAATCTGCTGAATTCAAGGAAGCGTCTTTTTGTGTCAATGGAAATGTTTGTGTTGAACATGGTTCAACGTTTGAAAGTGTTTTTGATAACTCAGTAGGTGTAGGTGTATTTAGTGTAATGTCACACTCCTCATTTCGTGAAGATATGGGTTGTTCAAATGGTGTAGTAATTGGAGGCGTAATTGATGGTGGTAAGGTCAGAGGCAACTGTGCATTACAACGGTCTAGAATCTTGCGAGTTCTAGGCAACATGTCTATCTGTAATGAAAAAACAATAACTACTAACTGTTATTTTGCGAAGCTTCATAACTTAATCGTTAGTATAATAATTATTGACCTGATATTAACAGTTATTAATCTATACGACTTAAAATACGTATTTCATTACAAATGTAAAAGATTAACATCATAATCATATCGTCATGACAGTCAAAATACTATTACTTTTAATTAGCCAAAGAACTGTTAAACACGGAAATACCTCCTATCTTAAATATGCCCTATTATACAAAAGTTAATTTACTTTACATTTACAAGAATACCAATACCTCCTATCTAGAAAACATGACTAAAAAAATAGTATGGCATCATAAAACCATACATTTTAACGCGAGTTATTAGTAAACTATTTATAATAAATACTATTTACAATAAACATGCTAAAATATACAATAAAACTTACATTTTGTTTTGGATTTGTTTGGAGCAACACGTGTCTGTCACAATATTAGTATAGGTTATACGGAAGATAGAAGTTGTTGCTTCTTTGAAAATTATGGATACATTTAGAAGGTATTGTCATACAAAGAGTTTCTCACATTACAGATTACGTACAGATACGAGTCATTGGCACATAATACATTTCGCTATACATTAGTAGATGGCGTAAAAACCTCATTTTCGACAAAATTGTTAGATAGGAGGTATTGGCGGTAAGCAGTCGATATGTAATACTTTGTTACCTAGTAACTATATAGCCCAGTCTGGTTATACAAAAATCATCGATTTCACGGCAAAATGTTTCGCAGATATTTGAAGCTTTTAAGACATAGGTGGGGGTTACTAGATGACGAATAGATAAAAAGATACTCCTAGTTTTGCGTTGCGTTTTTTTTAAACAACAATTTATGGTCAAAATTTGATTTTTTATCTATAAGTTTTTTCCCTTATAATTTAAATAAACAATATTTATACCATTTTTTTATATCAAGAATATCTTTATTTTCCCGTTTTTTCAATTAAAATTGATTTATAATTTGCGGAGATATTTGTCAGAAAGCAGTTTTTTTGCACTAATTTATAAATTTAATTAATTTTTTTATTAACAAAATAAAATGTTATTAATACATTTTAACATAGAGGAATTACCGTCCTTTAAATTTGTGCGAAATTTCACCCCGATCGGTCAAATAGTTTAAAAGTTATTCAATTTGTTTATCCCTGGGACTAATTATTTAAATCATTGAGCTTGCCCTATGAATGACACTAGACACATTTAACAAATTTCATAGGATTCTTTAAGACTTATACTATTTCAGAAGTTAAATGCATATTGAGTTTTCATCGAAATTATTTACAAAATAAACGTTTGAAAAAGGGGTATGTTTTTTACTTATAAACAATTGTAATAACTTCTTTATTTTCAAGCTACATACTTGTACGTACAACCATTGTGTAGCTGGTAAAAAAAACTCACATTTAACAAAAAAAATTAACCTTCTATGAACAATAGAAACGAAGTTAGCGACAATTTTTTTGTTAATTATATCTCCGTTGTTTATAAACATTAAGAAGTAAAATTTGCACAAATATTGAATGAAAATCTAAACTTAATATTGAATTTTATAGCTATAAAATTCATTCAATTTTTCGAAATTTAAAGCCTTTTGAAATAAAGTTACTTTCGAAAGATCTACATAGGAAAGTGGAGGGGAAACTGTCTTAGCACATCGCTGCAAAATTTCGTCAGTCTCAGTGTGGTGGCTTTAGAAAGCAATATACTTATTTAGCAATAATTTTTTGAGTAAATTATTTTGTGTGTGTTTTTGCTTAACAAAAAAGTTTTAACTAAACGTATTTAATTACTTTTTGATTGAAAATTGTAAGTAATATTTAAAACTATTGAATGAATAATTAATTATTTTCAACTTGTATAATTAGTGAAAAATATTATTTATTACAGATTATTTTAAAATAAACAGCAGACTGTGGCAATAACTTATTCCAGCAGTAGTAGTATCATAGTAAGTATTTTCCTTTGTAAGTTTTGTTTTATAAATGGCTAAATTATTGTTATGCAAGTTAAAACGTTTGTTTTGAACTATTTTTATTGCTTTTACTTTATTGTTTATAATCATAATTAAATTTCAACTTAATAAAATAAAAAGTCCTTACAGATTTTAGCAATACGGTTATGCTTATTTTAACTTTATATATTTTTAAAATAGTCGTTGTATATAAGCTTGCAATATTGTGATCTTTCATTAATATTAAAAAAATCTTTTTTTGATTTATTTTAGACAAGTGAAACATATTTCCATTCAAAAGGAGCAGATCATTTTTTTACTCTTTCTGTACTCTTTACGAGGAAATTCTTTAAAATTTTTGATTACATTGTACATTAATCTTTCAGTAATATTTATCTTATTTTTTAACTTAAAGTATTATATAATTTTTGTTTACTTTTAATATTATATTATTTATTTCTGTTAAACCAGAAAACATAAAAAATAACTGGTGAATATGAAACAAATTGAGCACGTGTAAACTAAATTTTTTGGAGTTTTTTTCAAAAGATGGAACCTTTTAAAGTCTTACAAAGTTACAAATTAAAAAACGAAAAATATAATGAAAATTGGTTGTGAGGTGATTGTGGTTCTATACTCATACTGCAGTTGATATAAATTATAAAAAAAAACACAACAATACACTTTCTTTAAATAATTTAAGATACTTACAATTTAACAGAAATATCGGTAAATCATCTTTTAAACTAGAAACTCTGGCCACCAACTGAAGGTGCAGCCAAACAGCATGTTCTTCGGGTTTACTATCAATTACAAATGTGGTTAGGTAATAAGTTAGATGCTTGTGCCTATGGTTGGAGACAAACTGCCACTGGTTTTGAACCAATTTATACTTTGGATAATTTAATTCCCGAAGAGACATTAAAGCACATTACATGCAAATGCACCACAGGTTGCAAAACTACTAGATGTGGGTGCAGAAAACGTGGTTTTAAATTGTACGAACTTGTGTATAAATTGTACTGAGGAAGAAGAAGAGGAGAAAATATGCTGCAACCTCGGTACAGTTACGTTTGATGACGACAGTGATTCTGAAGAAGTATATGTATAGACTTGCTTAATAAGTGAAGACAAACAACGTGCAACAAAAAGGTTCAGAGCTGACAGTGAAATCGAATAAATGAACCAAATTTTAACTTTTAAACCAATGTATGTAAAGAAAATAAAAAAAAGTAAAGTTCAATAAACATTGCAAAATGTAATAAGGCAAGTGATGAAAAAATCGACTTATTTTATCAAAGCAGTAAGCATCATTGATATAAAATGAAAAAACATATGTTGATTTTCCGGGATTTTCCGAGATTTATGGGGGTGAAAATTATGTCATCATTATTAATACTGCGACAGACTATTCGAGCAAATTAAAAAAAGTAAGTATTTAGCGTGAATTTCAAATAGACTCAATTTTTCCGAGTTTTCCCATATTTTCCGGCCAGTGAAAACTATGTAGTTATTAATATTTATAAAAAAAGAGATACATTTTATAGCTATAACTTTCAATATAAAGTTTAGATTTTCATTCAAAATTTGTGCAAATTTTACTTCTTAATGTTTATAAACAAATGGAGATATGATTTTTTTAAAAAATAGTCGCTAACTTCGTTCCTATTGGTCATAGAAGGTTTTTTATTTTTTAATGTGAGCTTTATTACCAGCTATCCAATGGTTGTACGTACAAGTCTGTAGCTTAAAAAATATAGAAGTTATTACAATTGTTTATAAGTAAAAAACATACCCCTTTTTTACATATAAGTAAAAACAATCTTATGAAATTTGCTAAATGTGTCTAGCATCATGCATAGGGCAAGCTCAATGGTTTAAATAATTAGTCCCAGGATAAACAAATTGAATAACTTTTAAACTATTTGACCGATCGGGGTGAAATTTCGCACAAATTTAAAGGACGGTAATTCCTCCATGTTAAAATGTATTAATAACATTTTATTTTGTTAATAAAAAAATTAATTAAATTTATAAATTAGTGCAAAAAAACTGCTTTTTTGCAAATATCTCCGCAAATTATAAATCAATTTTAATTGAAAAAACGGAAAAATAAAGATATTCTTGACATAAAAAAATGGTATAAATATTGTTTATTTAAATTGTAAGGGAAAAAAACTTATAGATAAAAAATCAAATTTTGACCATAAATTGTTGTTTAAAAAAAACGCAACGTAAAACTAGGAGTATCTTTTTATCTATTCGTCATCTAGTAACCCCCACCTATGTCTTAAAAGCTTCAAATATCTGCGAAACATTTTTCCACCTTTTTTTTTAACCAGACTGGGCTAATAGTATTTCACCTGTTTTTGAATCAGTGCCTGGGATTTATTTCTCTTTAGTGAAATTTAAACCTTTAATGGCTAAGGTTTATTACTATTGATAATCTTTTTAATACACGAAAAACACGGAAACTGATAGCGAATATTTGGTTCTTGTATACAATCCTCGAACTCCATTGAGTTAGTTTGAGAAGGTTGTTCCATCACCTCCAGACGATTCTCAATCGATGCAAGTCTATGTGATAACAGAAATTAAATCAGTTAATTTATTGAACTATACAGACGATTCTTAGTGACTTCAATTTTGTCCTAGTTATTGTTATAACTTCTTCTTGTGCAAGAAGATCTTAGTTATCATCTAAACATTGAATATGAATCGGTAAATTGCATGACATACAATTAAAGGTATTTTTATTGTTAACCATCGACAACTTACAATTTGAACATTTGTTCATCTTTTATTGAGTTGCTGAAACTTGACTAGGCCAATATTTTATTGCTGCTAATGACTTCTCACATTCCGGCTCTGTAATCTGCAAACACTTGATATTTCAACAGTAAGTAGTAAATAATTGAAAAACCATAATAAAAATAGGTGGTATGAACTCACCCTTTAACTGTAATATGCGTTTGTTATCACTTAAAACTTTTCAATATTTTAAAATTAATTAAGTCACTCTTTTGATGTGAATTTTACACGGCGATATAAACACCGACCAGATTCGATCTACTTTTTGAATCCTATCCTAATATTACTTAAAAACAAACTAAAAACCTACACACATATTTATATCATTAGAACCGTAATTGAAAATCCTATAAAATGGTAAAATGATATAAAATATATACAAAGAGGATAATAATACAGATTTCTCTAGAAGTAACAAATTAATATTTAGACAGTTGTATTAACTAATTGGCTATTATGCCCATATTATTTCTTTGTAAAAGTTAAAAAAAATTAAAAGAAGATAAACTTTTATAATCTTGGTTTTATATGGCGGGGAGCAATTTAACAACTAAAGGCAATATAAGTTCCACGAGGAAACTAAGTTCCTGTAGCTGGCTGTATACCATATATCACAAAAAAATTTTGTTTAAAATCCTTTATAAAAGGTATATAAAAATGCCTCAAACAGGCTATCACAAACACAATGCAAAAACTTTTCGGATTAAAACAATCCATCATCAGTGCAAACGGTTGTACATGCTAGTAGCCACCAAAATATATGGGTAAAAACCCTTTAAATGTTTTAAATTTGAAGTTGTTTTACATTATTAGTATTTATAATTTGTGATGGTTAAGTTACCGTTGGATAGGTAACATGGCGGCGTATGACTCTACATGAGTAAAATGGTCCTGAGACGAAGTGTCTACGAGGACCTGTTGATAACAACTCCTCCAAAATAACGAGTTGTTATCAACAGGTCCTCGTAGACACTTCGTCCCAGGACCATTTTACTCATGTAGAGTCATACGCCGCCATATTACCTATCCAACGGTAACTTAAACCATCACAAATTATAAATACTAATAATGTAAAACAACTTCAAATTTAAAACATTTAAATGGTTTTTACCCATATATTTTGGTGGCTACTAGCATGTACAACCGTTTGCACTGATGATGGATTGTTTAATCCGAAAACGTTTTGCAATGTGTTTGTGATAGCCCGTTTGAGGCATTTTTATATACCTTTTATAAAGGATTTTAAGCAATATAAGTGTTTATTTTTTTCATAAATTAAAAAAAAACCGTAGCAAGTGAGAATCACTTTTTAAATTTTATTAGTTCTAGTCAACCGTTATAACAATTACGTACTAGGACATTAAACAGGGCAGTCCAAAAAAAGTTCATATCTCTAAGAATATTGTAATAGTAGTTATCTAACGGAAACTGAAATATATAACTTTCCCAACGAACTTTATGAAATAAAAAAAAACTTTCAAGCTTATTCCGAGAAAATATATTGTAAATATTAGTATTTTTGTGACATCAGTTACACTACAAAAACGTCATAAATATAACATTTGTTAAGTTGTATGAGCTGTAAAGCCTATTTATATCGGTTGATTTGTTCCAAGAATAATTTAAAAATATCGTTTTAAATTTTGTGATGTTATAGCGATCGCCATATTGTTAGACGCCCTGGACAAAATCCATTCTAAAGGGCTTGGTAATATTTTTTAAGTATACAATAATAAAAATTACAAAATTATGACCAAAAATAAAGTATTCTCTAAATCATCCTGTATACAGCTCTGTATTAATCTACGAACTATTATTATAGAATTTTGTGCAAAGTTTGGTAAAAATGAGTTGATGTGCAGATCGACATACACGAATTTTGACTGACAGACATTTTTGAATAGGATGGATTTGTAAAAAGATTGTTTCGGTTGATTGTTCTGAGGCGGCACACAATTTTCTGCTGAAATAGATTCAGAATAACTTGCATACCAATGAGGACTACTATTTGAGAATAAGGAGGATCACTTACTAATTATTATTGTTCTGCAAATTATGCTGAATCCATTTCATCAAACATTTGTATGCTGCCTAGTTCTAAAAAATGGTGTTTTTGAAACGGCGAAAAATGAAAATTTCAAAATAACACTTTGTACTTCATAGTGAGATATTAAAAATTAATTAGACTACAGCATATAAAGGTATACTAGTCGATTGTTTATAAATACTAAAATAATTAACTAAAAACGCCTAAATAGGTTTTTAAAACTAAATAGGTCTTTTATAGATATATTACCTATAGAGTGTAAATTTTATGACATCGTACTTTCAAAATAAAAGTTGCAGTATTTACTATTCTGTAACTCTGTAAGTTTCAGCATGACCAGTTCAAAATTCAAACCGATAACATTCCTATTAAATTTTGATAATCTGCCAAAGTCTTGTACAAAGTAATTGATATGGCAACCCTGTTAGTATGACGTTTCGTATGAAGCGTTTCGAAGCCGAACATAATGCTATCTATCGATGATAAATACTACCATTGCTTCAGATGGAGCCATCTCCCAACATTACAATTTGAAAGCCGCAGCTCAAAACATAATTCTTGTTTAAAGAGATTTTTCATATGTTTAGGAAAAAATATTTAACGTTTTATTGCAAATTTTTCCACTTTTACAGTTTTATATATGTTGTTATTAAAAAATTTTTCGGTTTCTTACCGGTAGTTTTCTTATAAGCCGAAACATATTATTTTTTCCTATTGGGACAAAACTGTAAATTCAAAAATTTTCAAAAAAATTCATAAGTACTTCTTATAAGTATATCTTGTTGCTGTAAATAAATTAAAAAATCCTATGTTTGGTTTTCCCGCTTTATACTTGGAAAAAGTAGTTTTTTTGAGTTTTTTCAAAAACGAAAACATGAAGTTTGCTTAAAAGTTGTCAAAATACTTTTAGTCATCACATATACCTTCTCAAATTTTTTCAAATTTTTTGAATTTGGAGTTTGTATTTTGGGGGGTGCAGATCAACCTTAATTGCATCTTTGACTTCAGCGAGTAAGACAGTAGGTTCTCTAGGATAGTCAGAGGGTCACTGATTTTCTGCTGGTACCAGAATTTTTTATATAGCTCGCCACAGTAGTTTCGCTATGTTTCCAATATTTCGTCAGTATCACTCTTTAGATTACCTTCCTTATCTATTACATACCACGTTTGAGATTCAAATTCTTTGGTAAGGACTTTGATCTTCTGAAATAAATCCCTCGGTTCATTTCGTCAGCCATGTTACTTTATATCTCTGCACATTTGGGAGATGTAATCAACTTTGTTTTTGCAGCACAGTTTTCTGATTTCTTTCTATAACGTATTCATCGTGTGTTCCGTATCTAGTTTTATGTTCTTTTCTGCGTTGAATCACAGTCCACATATTATCGGATATCCACGGCTTATGGTCAGTGGAAACCACTGTCCCACACTCTTTTGCAGCCTCGATTATCTTTGAGATAGGATCCAAGTGGTCTCAGGGTCACTATCTATTTGGTCTAAAGAAAGAGGTTCTTCTAGGTTTTTGTTGGAAGTCATTGATTTTTAATGGATTTAGAGGCATGATTTTTCTTGAAGGTCTTCTTTTGGGGACGTTAAAACAATCTTGAACGTTCAATACCAGGAGTGGCTGATCGCTTCTAGAGTCTAAATATGTATAATATGCGTGGACGATGTTAATAGAACGTGTTTGTAATTGTAAGATGTTGTTCTTCACAGAACTCCACTCTCAGCACTCCTTTAATATTTTTATTAGATGATCCTACTTTGGCCTTAAGGTCTCCTAAAATTATGATTAGTTCATGATTCGGAGTAACGCTAACTAGATTCCAATGATGATGAGAAAATGATGTATATTAACGACCTGCGTATGGTTCGGTAAAGACGTATGTAACCTTTTGGATAAAGAAATCTCTGCACTACATTCTGCACTACACGAAATATTTAATTTAATTTAATTTATGAAACTGGCTGCTATCCTCAACAGTGGTTACGCTCTACCTTTATTCCCCTGCCCAAGAAAGTCAATGCAAAAGATGTGAGGATCACAGACTCATTAGCCTGATGAGTCACACTTTAAAGATATTCTTAAAAATACTACATCAAAGATTATACAAAAAATATGAATGGGATATCAGTGATTCCCAGTTCGGGTTTAGGCAAGGTTTAGGAACACGAGAAGCAATAGTAGCAATACAGGTGCTGGTCCAAAATTGTTACGATCAGAGGAAGGATGTGTTCCTATGCTTTTTAGATTACCAAAAAGCGTTTGATCGTGTCCAACACCACAAGTTAATGCAGATTCTCAAGAAAGTTGATATAGACCAAAAAGACATAAGATAAATTGAAAACTTGTACTGGCATCAAACGGCACAGTTAAAAATAGACAATTCTATATCCAAACCCATACATATAAGAAGAGGCGTTCGACAAGGATGTGTGCTTTCCCCTCTTTTATTTAACATTTATTCGGAAGCCATATTTCAAGAGTCTTTGGAGGATACAGATATGGGAATCAAGGTGAATGGAGTATTGATCAACAACATACGATATGCTGATGATGGTGTCTTAAATTCATGATCATCTCCAGAAACTTGGATGCACTTGAAAACTCCACCATAACACTGAATACTAAATCCATTGAAAGAGTGAGTAAATTTAAATACCTGCAAGCGTAAAGCGCTTGCTACTAGGTGGCACTCTGGAACGTTCTCGTAGCCTCGTTTTGGCTTATATAAGCGGGCGATGCGCAACGAAACCTCAGTTCGAATCCAAACAGCCTATGGTGGCCAACGTGGTGTTGAGTAATGAGTAAATATTTTACGACTTACGTATTCCCGTTTACGTATTTACGTCTACGATAAATTATAAATTATGGATAAGTTTTTAAAAAGAAGTGCAGAACCATCTACGTCTGAAAGCTACAGTAACAGTAATAAAAAGAAAAACAGATTCTACATTGATGAATATCTTAAATATGGTTTTACCGTTATTTCCAATAAACCACAATGTGTTATTTGTGGACAAGTCTTGTCAAAAGAAAGCATGAAGCCATCAAAGTTACTTCGACATTTAAATAGCAAACATCCAGATAACAAAGAGAAGCCCGTAGAATTCTTTGAAAGAAAGCTGAACGTCCTTCACAAACAGCAAGATAGTTTTCCCTTGGCAACAACTACTAATAAAAAAGCATTATTAGTAAGTTATAAAATTTCTATCGTGTTGCCAAAACTAGTAATCCGCACACAATTGCTGAAAATCTGATTTTTTCCAGCAGCTGTTGAAATGGTACATATAATGTGTGGGGAAAAAGAGGCTGCAAAATTAAATGCAATACCCTGTCAAATAATACTATCCAAAAAAGAATTAGTAATATGACAGAAGATATTCAAGTTGTGGAAAATCTTAATAAATGCACGTACTTCTCTCTTCAAATAGACGAATCCACAGATATATCTAACTGCCCAATTCATTACGTTTGTAAGATATGATATAAATAATGGCATTCAAGAAGATATTTTATTTTGCTCCCCATTGGAGACCAATACCACTGGAAAATGTTTACTCGACACTTTTGTGAAACGTACAAGTAAATATGATATTGACTGAGATAAATGTATTGCTATATGCACAGACGGCGCTAAACCTATGACAGGACATAAATCTGGTCTTGTCGTCAAATTACAAGAAATAATGCCTAATGCCAAATGAAGACATTGTTTTTTACATCGAGAAGCTCTTGCGTCCAAAGCTTTACCTCCTGAAATGGACTGTGTTATGAAAAACCATCATTAAAGTTGTAAATTCCAAAGGAAAAGCTTTGCAGACCGTAATTTTAGAGAAATTTGCGAAGACATGGGTGCTTTATTTAAAAATCTTCTCTATCACGACTAAGTAAGGTGGCTTTCAAGGGGCAACGTCTCAAAAAGAGTATTTCACTTAAGAGCAGAGCTTTTTATGTATTTGAAAGATGCGAAGTCCCCACATGAAAATCAATTTTCAGATTCTATTTGGCTTCTGAAACTAGGTTTTCTTGCTGATATTTTCGAACAATTAAATAATTTACAAGGTCGTGACATTAAAATAATTACAGCCACATATAAAATTAAGGCGTTTCTAAGAAAAATCGATTTATGGTCGACCTCACTTGGCAAAAAACAACTCGATTCATTCCAGTGCCTTCAGGAAATTATGGAAAATGTATCCAATTACAGTGCTACAAATTTTGAATAAGTTTTTGCTGACATGCATGTTACTTTGCTCAATTTAAAACAACAGCTCTATGATTATTTCCACGAAGAAATTCAAAACAGTTACGACATTTGCAGATGGATACTAAATCCGTTTTTAGCCAATTCCTTTCAGCATGTTGAAATACCAATAAACATGAAAAAAAAACTTATTGAAATATCAAGTGATGGAATGTTGAAGCTCAAATTTTTTCCCAGAATTTGGACCAATTTTGGACCGAAAACATGCAGGAATACCCCCAGTTGGCGAGTGAAGCTGTAAAATGTTTGGTTCTATTTGTAACATCATATTTGTGTGAGTTAAGTTTCTCGTCTATGACTGCCATTAAAACAAGAGTTAGAAATCGTCTCGTACTTATATATAATTGTGTGTGTCTCAAATACACAGCCTAGATTTGAAAGATTAGTTTCACAGAAACAGGAGCATAGCTCTCATTAAGATTATAATATTTGACTTTGTTTTACTCTTTTATTTTTACTGACTTTAATATTTGGTTTTATATTTCGTCTGATAATTAATTGTTAATTTCTATTTACGGCGCTGTTAAAATAAAAATACATGATCTAACAAAGTGGTACTTTTGTCTTATTTTGGAAATGTTCGGCGACTCCCTAGGGGGTGGCGACCCCACTTTGGGAAACACTGCTTTAGTGGTTCATCTAATTCTTATAAAAATATTTTAACAATGAAATACCATAAACTCTAGCATTTTTATAATTAATAAGGTTTTCTATATTTATAAAATATGCTAGGATTAAAATAGCTCACACCTATCCATGAATTTATCGTTACAATGGAAGATCGAAAAGAGGGCGAAAGTTCTCGTATTACCATCGTCATCGGCATCGTCATATGGCAACCGGGGCGCTGAGCGGCCAACCAACAACGATGGTAAGGGGCGCGAGCCAAACACGTGCTGAATTCGGTTGGGGCTGCGTGTGCTTTTCAACCGACATGAAGCTTCTCATCCGTAGCCGGAGAATCTTTTAATTGTTTCATAATCAACTGTTGAACTTTCAAGGTACTTGAACCGTGAAGAACATCATTTTATCATTATGTTTATTTTAGTACTCATTTTTATTAGTGCCCCTACTTTATAAATATATAAAAGAAAATTTTAACTAAAACACGGATATTTATTGTCAACAACCATTTAGACCACATTAATAATAGTGTTTTTTTATATATTAGCGTTCGTTATATGGTACTATATAACATATTTTCAGAATCTATAGGAGGAAGTTTAGTTTTTTATGACAAATGTGATGGATAGGCATTAATAAAGAGAATCGAAGCCCGTTCTTAACAATGTCATCAAAAGGGAGATCTAAAGGGAGAAGAAGAAGCGAATTAGTTCAGAATAAGGAAAGTGAAAAACTTAAGAAAACTATGTAAAAATAGAAGAAAATGAAGAAAAGTTGTAATTAAAGTCCAGTTACAAGATAGTCTTATAGTTTATTTTTATGAACGAGAGAGTAATTAGCATAATTTTAACTGGTACCTCCGACCACTCCATGGGCGTGCTCAAGATTAATTGAAAAATTACTTTGAATAATTGTAAAAAATAAATAAATTATTTCAGTGTTATAAAGTGTTATGTGTATGTAAACAAAAGTGACCTCTTTTATCACACACTATATTAGAACTGACTGGCCTACATTAAAAAGGGTTTTAAAAAATTCACATTTTTTTTAATTTTTAAAAATTAAAAAAGAGAAAAAGAGTTTTTAAAACCGTCTAAGGTATGTTAAATAGATGAATAAAAATATTAATATAAAACTTACAGCTACTTGTTACAAATCCAAATCAGATTCAGAAGATGAACTTTCAGAACCAAGATTTATAATAACTGGCTCGATCATTTTATCAGTAATATTGTCCAGCTTCCACATTTTTTCCTCTTCTTTAATAGTGTTATTTACTGCCTTTTCCCAGTTTTCAGGTTTTACATTATTTACGGCCTCCAAAAACAACTGTTTAACATCATGAATTTTAAAAGTGGTATTTTTTCTTGAAACTTCACTCTTTATCTGTGCCCATACCAGTTCAATCGGTTTAATTCACAATGATAGGTGGGGATCTAAGTACTGTCATTCCACGATTTTTGGCAATTTCATCAATTTCGTATTTTTTAAATTTTTCTTTATGAAGGGCACACAACGAATAAAGTTCCTTTCTTATAGATCAGGGATGGTACGTAATATTTTTTGAACTCAGCCAATTCTGCAAGTCTTTTTTTAACCACTTGGTTGTGGGCAGTCCTTCTATAAGTCTGGAGTGATAACTTGCATTATCCATTACTATTACACAGTTCTTAGGAAGAAGATCTATCATTTGTTCGAACCATTCTTGAAAGACATCAGCGTTCATGTCTTCATGGTAGTCACCGGTACGAGTTGATTCAAAAGTTAATAAACCACCTTCAACAAAACCGTCTGAACTGCCAATGTGTACTATTATCAGCCTGCGTCCCTTTCCTGATGGTGGGTTTAAACCAGTAGATAAGTTATTTACAAAAGCGTGCCTTTGACTTGTAACAGTTTCATCCTGCCAAAATTTATTTGGTGTATGACCCTCGTTGATCCATGTTTCATCAAGATAAAATATATTTTCTTTTTTGGTTTCTCATTTCCTTTATGGTTCTTAGAAAATGTCTTCTCCATATGACAATATCGCTTCTTTCTAATAAAATATACTTTCTGGGTTTCTTTTTCCAGCGGAAGCCTATTTCTTTTAAAAGTTTCCATAACGTACTTCGACTCATTTCTGGGTAATCCTTATCATCTCGAACTGAGACAAGAACTTTATCCAATGTTGGAAATTCTTGTCTAAAGAAGAATTCATGCACTTTCCGTCGAAGTCCTTCTTTAAAATGATATTCTATTTGAAATTTTGGTTTCCCTGGAGCATTACGTGGCATTTGAAAACTACCACATTTCTCTTCTTTAATAACTCTGTAAATCGTAGAATTCCCAACACCAAGTGTACTGCTAACTAACTCAACGGTCTCATCAACACTTTCACATAAACGTTTGTCTGTAAATGATTTAAAACAATTAAATATTAATGTTTTTTCATTAACTGTTAAAGGACCAATTTTTCGGCGTTTACACGGCACTTCCAAATTTTCCATAACACTAGTATACACAATAAACTGCACCTTGCAACTGAAGTACCTACTTTTAGTGAACTGTTAAGAATTTTGAATACGCCACTTGGACCTTCCTACAAAATGGAAAAACCCATATCACATTTCTGTGGATAAGTTTAGAAGGTAATTATCTAGTCAATTACTGTCGTAGATTCCTGGAATTAAAGAATTAAATGTTTGATTGTTGAAAACCCTTACTTCGTGGAATGCACTCATTTCAGATAAAATAAAACGTTTTATTTTATCTAAAGAATTAAACTTTATTTTGCAAATAGGTAGGTACTTATTAAACTTTTATTGGTTATATATAACCAATAAAATAAACATCTTACATTTCTTGCAAATTCATTAGTACCTGTTAACCTCCATCACTCCGACACTGGCAACCTTATTTAGGGATTAGTAACCCTCACAACTATTGTATTCTATTCTGCTCCAACCTTTATACCTGGTGGTCATACTCAATTTAAAATTGTTTTCCTATATACTTCTGTAAACTTGTTGACAAATATCTGTTTTTCATTGAGTCACCCGTATCAACAGTTTAGGGATTTGCATACATAATTTATTGTTTTATTACTCTCTCATACATAAAAATACACTATAAAAAAGAGAAGAGCGCAGAATAATTCATTATAATAAAGGAATCAGTTTAGATTTAAGAAAGAATCATAATCATTCTATCAGGAATGGAATACCTTGGCAATGACGATATTTATTTACTTACATTTTTTTAAACAAAAAACATAACATTTTCAATCTCTAGCTAATTAAATATTATATAAAATTGAAAATCGAAACGTTGTAGAAGCAATATCCCTCGAGTTTTAGGCGAAAATATGGGCGCAAAAAATAAATATTTTCAATTTTTTTCAGATCGTTTAAAGTAACAATACACTTTTTAAGTAACGGCATATCGTGAATATTAATAAAAGGTACATCCTGAAGTGATTCAGGTAACAAATAGACTCCTTATGTTCATGGATGGAAAATGTTCATTATTGGTCTGCTTTCCCGCCTGGACTAATAGCATATTATTTTTCAGGCATATCCTTGGACATGCTGGAAAGTTATTTTTCAAGTACTGTATAATGGGTTATACGCTTTTTCTACTAACTCCATATAATAAACAAAAAGCAATCGTCAGAGATGAAAATACCACTGATCCTCTAAAAATCATACGAACAAGCTGAATTTTGCTCAGAAAGTCAATTTTGGGGCTCCAAAAAGATTCAAAAAAGTTTGCCACTTCTACTCTCATTTAAGCGAGTAGAAGAAAACTTCAACTGAGAAAAATCATGTACTAATGTTAACTGTAAACTACAACTTGTGTGATCAGTTGATGCTTCCAATATTTGTGAATATACTTCTTCTTCTTCTTCAGATGAAAATCCACTAATGAATGTTAGCGATCACATTTTCCATTAATTCTCTATTTCTTGCAATATGTATCAGATATTGTATGTCGTTAATCCCTGTCCATTGCCTTATGTTTCGGAGCCAGGACATTTTTTGCGTCCCATTCCTCTCTTGCCTTCAATTTTACCCTCGATTATAAGTTGGAGGAACTGGTATTTTTCATTTCGCATGATGTGACTTAGATACGCCGTTTTCCTTTTCTTGAAGGTTTCGAAAAGTTGGCGTTCTTGGTTTATTCTTTTAAGGACATCTATATTTGTGATTTTCGCTGTCCATGGTATTTTTAGGATACGGCGATAAAGCCACAATTCGAAAGCTTCAAATCTGTTTATATCCCTCGTTTTGAGTGTCCACCCTCTACGCCATATAGCAGCACTGACCATACGTAGCACTTAGTAAACCTTAGTCTCAGTTGAAGATCGAACTCTGAACAAGTCAGTACCTTCTTGAATTTTACGAAAGCTTGTCGAGCTTGCTCAATGCGACATTTTACTTCCCTGTCCGATGCCCAGTCTTCAAAAAGCCACGATCCCAGGTATTTAAATTTACTCACTCTTTCAATGGACTTAGTATTTAGTGTTATGGTGGAGTTTTCAAGTGCATCCAAGTTTCTGGAGATGATCATGAATTTGGTCTTTTTGGTATTAATCTCTAATCCCATTCGCTTACTGTATTCTCCGATTATAGTGACAAGTTGTTGAAGATCGACTATGTTGTCACAAATTAAGACACCATCATCAGCATATCGTATGTTGATCAATACTCCATTCACCTTGATTCCCATCTCTGCATCCTCCAAAGACTCTTGAAATATGACTTCCGAATAAATGTTAAATAAAAGAGGGGAAAGCACACATCCCTGTCGAACGCCTCTTCTTATATGTATAGGTTTGGATATAGAATTGTCTATTTTTAACTGTGCCGTTTGATGCCAGTACAAGTTTTCAATGCATAAATGTTTCTTTAGTTTAGCAAACAAAAAGAGTGCATTTTATTTACTAAGAATGCCCTCCATAGTTTTGACCAAACATTACTAGTATTTTTGTACTAGTCAGTCAGCCCTATTTTTTTCTGCCTTGTCTTTTTGACGTATAGATTTATATGATTTGTACGTATTTATACTCCAATTGCGATTTAATAATTTTTTTTACAAATCTACAACGATCTAAAAGCTATCCTGAAGAATCCGTTCACATGGCAAATTCACTAAAATAAAGTTATTTCAGCGCTGCATGAAATTAAACTCTCAGTGAACCATTTACCTGCCCAAGTTCATCTCAAAATATAGTAATGATACGGAGATTACGTATAGGGCATACCCGTCTAACACATGGTTATCTGATAATATCATCTCCACAACCAAAAAGTCAGCACTATAATACGACGTATTTGAATCAAACATATACATACTTATCGAATTTTCTTTTTATGCCAAACTACGCCAACAGCTCATTAGTTGTTCTATCTTTAAAGAGGTTCTAAACATGACAAACCAAATCAACAAGGCGATCAAATTCCTGTAGAGAAAAATTAGCTGTTAAAAAAATATAAATGTTAAAGATGTTTTTTTAACCATACTATTTGTAATTAATATTAAATACCTTTTATAAAGTCGTATTCTTGCCTGTTATTATATTATAGCCTAATATGTTGGTGTCCAACATTCCAAACGGATAGTGCAAGAAGATAATAAACGGGCCGTTAGTTCGGCTTTCTTAAAAAAGGTAAAAATCTTTTGAAATCATTTTAAAACTGTTCTACTTTTTGATATGTAATTAACTAGAGTTCTATTCAACACCCGCTGTGAAAGTTGTGAAAAAAGCTTTCTCACCCTAGTTATCAAAGTGATATTCGAAAGGGTTATAAAATATTTTCTATAATACTTAACAGATTCTTAATATAGAGGAGATAATGGCTTATAAAAGTTAATAAACAAGTTAATAAATATTCTAAACGTTTTTGCGTTTCTTTTCTCAGGTAGAGGTTCTTTTGACATTATTGCCAAGCATTAGTTGGATTTCTTCTGTAGTGATTTTTTCCTAAGTTAATTTTTTAAATTAACTTTCTTTCTTTCTTTCTCCCCTTCCTTATACCCTATCAGGGTATCGGATAAATTAACTTAAATTTTAAAATAATTAAACATTACGTTATTCTTGAAAAAGCATCGCTGGAGCATAATCATGCTCCAGATATCCACGTTGACCGGCAATTTTTTTAGTAATTCTACAAAGAGAAAAGTTGTAGAAGATATATGTGAAAGACTTTTAAAGATTTTCCACAAGGAAAATTTCAGAAATTTACCGCTGACGACGAAAGACATTTCTTGCGTTCGAAGAAATATCTATGCTCAAGACGAAAATCCACACCATCATTGCCCCAGTCACAGGAAGAAGTTCTACAAGTGTTGGTGAACTTAAATTTAAAAACAAATACAGATGAAAACTTTTTATTATCTACGAAAAATAATTTCGCTTTTTAGTTGTTTCACAAATCTTTACTTTTTGTATAATGTAGATTCTTTGTATATAGATGGAATTTTTCAACAGTGTTCTAAATATTTTTGTCAGATGTTTATTATACATGGCTACAAAAGGTTTTATGTTCCTCTAGTATTTTGTTTGTTAACAAATAAATCACAGTAAGCGTACAAAAGTACTTTTGATACATTAATAACAATATGTACAGATTTGAATTTGAATTTCAACCCGAAGCGAATAATTTCTGATTTTGAAATAGCAATTCAAAATGCAGCTAAGTTAGTGTGACCCAACATTATTATTTTGTGTCCAAACTTTTAATGGAAAATATTTAAAATTGTTTTTCGGCATTCCTTATTTATATACAAATGATGTTGGTGACTTTTTTTTGATGAACTTTTTAATATTATGCCAGAAGATGTCAGAGTTTTGCATCTGTTTGTAATCATTTTGAATAATTTTGTGATTACCTAGTTGATAATTATTTAACGGAAGATTCAACATTTCCACCTTACATGTGGAATCTTACAATGTGGAAAAAATACATCCTTAGACATATTTAAATTTACAGACATTTTGTTAAATTTTCAAGCAGAAGTATATGTGAAAATTAGAACTGCACATAGATTCGAAAAAGAAATGATAAAACGGCAAAAAGAAAAGTTGATTTGATTGAAAATAGGCTAAATGAATATTACGTTAATCAAAACATTACTAAATTAGACTTAATCATTAAGTCAGTTTGCAATTATTATGCAGCTAACTTTTAAAATCTAAAGTATAGTGTTCACTCTTACTTATTTTAATCACTAATTAGACATTAGAATTAAGCATCATTATTGTTTAACTATAGTTTTTGTTATTGTATATAAGTTATTGTAAATTTATAAATAAAATTTATTCGATTGTATTGTTATAGTTTCATTATTTAATCATTTAAAATTTTCGCTCATGCTTTGGGAATTTGGTTCCGTTTTGAATACAATAAAGTAAAATAAAAACTATAGATGTTCACAAAAATATCATCTAAGTACCTAGGTAGCGTGGGGCAGTTCGTAGTCGTCCAGGGAAATAATATGTTTTAGGTTTCAAATTAAGTTTTATTGTATATATTATAAGTACAAAAGAAAAATAAGGTTTTTCTTATACCTAAATTCATTACTTTTTGAGATATTTTTAGTTTTCATCAACTTTCGCGAATACGTTCAGTTTTCTAAATAGAAACAACTAATTTTTGTGCACAAATCATAATATTATGCAATGAATGTAATCATCAATGTGATATTAAGGAAATAAGTCTAAAGTAAGTGTTCAAAGTGTAAATGAATGCCTACATATTTTAAGTGATCCTTTTGGAGTAAAGGATATTCATCGAGGTTATCTTGTGGACATATACCTCTTCTTAGAGTAAATGTAATATGTGTAGATTTTAAGTTATTTACTTTAATTTTCCAGAGTTTAAACCATTCATTAGTTTTGTTTAGATGTAGTTGTAGTATCTCTGATGCTATTTTCTACAGTTTTAGCATCTGTATGTCGATATTATTAAAAGCTTCTCTTATTCTATTTTCATATAATCTGGCGTTGTTGTAGGCTTTGGTACACAATGTTTTGTATATAGTCCCACATGAAAAAAATTATTTTCGACAATTCCGGCGATCGTGGTGGCTAAACAGTTGGTCCTCCTACATATTTCCATGCCGCCATGAATGTGGCAACTGATATTGGTATGATCCAAGGTGAAACTTATGAATAATGATAATTAGGGAAGTCGACACCACATAGACAAATCGTTGCTCTGAAAGATTTAAGAGTGGACCAAAGAGGATGAAAATAATATTCCATTCTATCGCCTATCATAAAAAGATAGCTTCTACTAGTAAAAACTCCCAATTATTTTGGTAAGTAGTCTTTACTATTTTAGGACACTGGGAATTTCGTTGTAGCCGATTTCCGTGTTTGTTTTAAAAATTATTCTACTATGTCTGGCCTCAATAGTCAGTCTGTTACAAATATATCATATATGTACTTATTATATGATCGCCGTTAAATATTTCGTTTCTTTTGTACTGAAAGCAACAATGCACAAAAGATTATACGTTTTATTCCTGGAAGTTAATCAAGAAAGTAGTCAAATTAAAGACCTTTTCATTTTCCCACCGTAATACATATAATTTATGCTCACCTTATGTTCAATTACCGCAGCTTGGATGGTAATTGCTCATAAAATCGATGATTTTATATATTTTTTTAAGTATTCAAATCAGAAAAAGAAAGTACCTACTGTGGGCACTTTACTTTTTAAAAACGAATTTACAGACGTAAATTTTTTAGTTTTTTTTTACATGATACGACTTTGTCTGTGGATACAATAATTATTACTGAAACTTATTAAATTGATTCACATATTTTTTTTAACAGAGTCTAAGAGTTTGATTATTGAAATGAGATCTGTCAGGTGACTGAATAGCACTAGAAAACGTATTCAAGAATCCCAAAAGGAAGGCCATATCAAAGATGAGACACAAACAAAGAAAAATATGTTATTTTAGAAGATCCGCAATCTACGTTCCTGTAGTTGGCTGTATACCATATATTAAAAAAAATTATTAATTTTTATACCTTTTACAAAGGACTTTTAATATTTTTTTTTAATATATGGTATACAGCCAACTACAGGAACGTAGACCTGTTTGAAAATTGATTTAAAGCTGTTCAAATATTGTTCGTATACCTACATTTTACAATTAATAAAAATTTGAAAAGACAACTTAGAACGAAACAAATAAACATCTCAAGTAAATTAAGACAACTCAATCAAGGACAAATGATTCAAAAAGATTTATTAATCGTAAAATGTAGGCATATGATCAATATTTGAACAGCTTTAAATCAATTCTGAAACAGGTCTTGATCAGGTCTTGAACAGGTCATGATCAGGTCTTGAATAGGTTCGTCTCCTCACCGTTCCAACGAGCTCTCGTACGTCACAATCGAACCAATAACAACGGAAATACGATATAGCGCCGTTTTGGCAATGTCATATTGTTTGTTTTCTATCTCAACATGTTTCCCGTTCCCTTCGCTTTCCAACGATACCTTACACGTCACGATTCGACGAGCCGTTTTCCTCCACCACAAAATGGGACAAAAATGAGCAGAATCGACCTTACAATTTCTTATAGATATTTACATGGGAAAATGACCTTTTTTGCGCCCGTTCCCGTGCTCTTTACTGACAGTCTATCGTGTCTATTGTTTAACATCGTCCTAGAAAGCGCCATAGAGAAATCGGACATAACAACCAGAGATACGATCATCAATAGAAGTGTACAGATATTGGCCTACGCAGATGACATTGACATAGTAACACGTACAAAAAGAAACCTGATACAGGCTTTTGAAACATAAGAAAAAGCCGCGAAGACAATGGGACTGCAGGTTAATGTATCCAAAACAAAATACATCAAGGTCACGAACAGCACACAAATAGCGGCACCACAAGATCTGGTGACAGAAGCACACACATCCGAAGGGGTCTCGGAGTTAATATATCTTGAAACACAACTAAATAACAGCAACCTAGTAAGCGTAGAAATTAAGAGAAGAATATACTTGGCGAAGAGAGCTTACTTTGGACTAAAGTAGTTCTTAACATCACACATAAGTGGCAGAAAACCCAAGATAATAATTAATGAAACTCTTATTAAACCTGTCCTGACATACGCGTCAGAGACATGGACTATGGTAAAAAGCGACGAAGAACTGCTAGGCCGCTTTGAAAGACGAATACTTAGACACATATATGGAGGAGTACAAGAAACAATTCAACATCGTCCGGTCTATTAAAATTAATAGACTAAGGTGGCTAGGATACCTTGAAAGAATGGACACTGGAGACCCCCAAAGACATATATTCTATCCAGAGCCAGTAGGAACCAGGAAAGGAGGCAGGCCAAGATCTACATTGAAAACTTAAGTCGAAGATAACTTGAGGAATCTAGGGGTCAGAAATCAGTCAGTCAGTGTTGTAGAGCCAAAGATGATGACAAGCCTTTCTCAAAAATCACTGAAACTATAGTCCACGTCCACAGAGGGAACACCCAGAAGTCAAGCACAAATTTTGGAATTTACGAAAGCTCTGAGCGGAAAAATGCTACCTAACCGTTGGATTTTTGTTTGTTAAACTGTTAACTACATTAATAATATTATTAAACTATATGCCCCGACAAACTGATAAAGAGGAACTATAATTTAAAATGTTTGCCAACAGTTAAATTGAATTTTTCGCACAATAAAACAAGACAGATTACATTTATTATGGATGATTACAATGCCAAAATTAGATATTCTTCTTTAAGTTCCATCTTCTATCGAAGGTTGGAAATCATCATGGCTATGCGGACTCTGTTGACTGCCGCTCTAAAAAGTTCTGCACTACTGCATTCAAACCATTCCCTTAAGTTCTTAAGCCAGGATATTCTTCGTCTTCCCACATTTCGCTTTCCTCGGATTTTGCCCTGCATAATAAGTTTTAATAATGCGTATTTTTGCCCTCTCATCACATGTTCAAAGTACTCAAGTTTTCCTCTTTTAATAGTTAATATTATTTCCGCCTCATTTCCTATCCTTCTAGTTACTTCCATGTTTGACATTCTTTGAATCCATGATATTCGTAGGATTCTTCTGTAACACCAAAATTCAAATGCGGCCAACTTATTCAGATGAACTTGATTTAATGTCCAAGGTTCCAAACCATAAAGAAGAGTAGAGAACACGTAACATCGAAGCATTCTCAGGCGTAGTTCTAACCTTATATCCCGACAACAAAGAAACTTTTTGCAGTATCTTCAATAGTCAATTGGATATTTGCATGTGCAGATTTAGTCATGATCATGCATTAAGTTTTTTTTTAATTTATCTTCAGTCCGTACTCATGACAGCGTTCATTAAGGCGTTGCATTACGTTCTGTAAATCATTGTTGTTATCCGTAATTATTACTGTATCGTCTGCAAAACGTAAGTTATTCAAAACTTCTCCATTGATAGATACACCTTCTATTGAGTCTGAGAGCGCTTCTTGAAATACCGCTTCACTGTAGACATTGAAAAGTAGTGGGGACAGCACGCAGCCCTGGCGGACTCCTCTTGTATTTTGATATTTTCGGTGTACTGGCTGTCAACTCTTACCTTGGCAGTTTGATTCCAATATAAATTGGATATAATTTTCAGATCACGACTGTCAGTATTTTTGCTTTTTAATATATCTACAAGCTTTTTATGTTGACCTTTATCAAATGCCTTTTCAAAGTCTACAAAACATAAGTACATATCCTGATTCATGTCCATGCTTCTCTGAGCCAGCACATTCAAGCCGAACAAAGCATCTCTTGTACTCATACCATTTCTAAAGCCAAATTGTGTGTAACTCATTAAAGCTATTGTTCTGTGGTCTGAGCAAGTTGTTGAACTTGGTTTTTTGGGAATTGCTACAAAGGTTGATTGCAGCCATTGTCTAGGGATTGTGGCAGTCTGATATATTAGATTAAAGAGTTCAACCATTACATCAATAACATCTTCATCGATGAGTTTTAATAATTCGATGGGCACCTCATCTAGTCCAGTAGCTTTACCCTCTTTTGTGTTTTTGATGGCATAGATGACTTCTTCTCTTAATATTGGTGGTCCGGTATCCTCGGTGATTTCTAATGACAGTTCTTCTCTTTCATCATTAAATAGTTGTTGAATGTAATTGGTCCAGTGACATAATCTCTCCTTTATACCAGTAATAATATCCCCTTTATCATTTTTAAGGATATTCGTTTTTGTACGCTTTCTAGAACCTGTCATTTCTTTGATTTTTTTTGTGTAAATTAAAGCTATGGTACTTTTTATCCAGATCTTCTATTTCCTTGCATCTGTCGGAGAGCCACCTCTCTTTTGCCTCTCGAATTTTCTTTCTGATTTCTCTGAATTTCTTTGTATTTATTCAGGTCTTTTGCTTTATGTTTTCTTCGTTCTTCCATGAGTTCAAGAATTTCTACTGCCATCCAAGGTTTTGTTTTTTCTTTAAGTGGTTTGAGAGTTTCTTTTCCAACTGACACAAGGGCATGTTGAATTTTTCCCCATTTTTGGTCAATAGTTAGAGTTTCTGCATTATCTTCTTTGACTTTCCTTAAGCTCTCGTTTATTTTAAATTTGGTTTCCACATATGTGTTGTCTTGTTTGGGACGTCTTGTATCTATGATTTTCTTGGTGCTAGGGCTGTTGACCTTCTTTAGTTTCACTCTCATCGACAAAACAACCAGGTTGTGAAGACAATGTCTCCAAAAATTAGACATGGAGAAGTAATATTATACATGGGAAATTATGGCCTAGAAAAAAGAAATGTGTAGTGAGACAGATAAGTCGAATTCTCTGAAAACGAAGATTTAGTTTTAACAAACGCGTGGTTCAAATTATCTAACCGAAGATTATATAACTGGACATCTTCTGCTGATGGAACAGTAAGAAATCAAATAGATTTTTTTGGTTCTTTAAGTAATTTTTTTTTGTTAAAATAATAAACAATATCAGTGCTTTTGGAATTCTGTTTGTCATATATAATGAACAATCTTCGGAATATAGGAATATAGAAAGCACGTAATGAAGGAGAAAAAGGGCGTACCTTTTAAAAAAATAATCAGGAAACACGTAAATAGTTTCGGAAACAGGTATACTTTTAAGTTTATTTATAGTATCAAAAATCCAATTTTCTACCCCTTAGATATAAGAACCCTAAGCTCTTTTATCACACAAATCATATTCGAGCACGTTAAGTTTTTAAACACAGGCTACATAATTATTTTTTATAAGGGCCTGGACGAAATATGGCCCCATAAAAAAATCGATTTCCTCGAAAAATCTCAGCCTAAAAAACGAAATTGGTTAATCGAGTGGTTCTATATTCGCGATGTAGGTACTTCCTTAAAAACAAAAGAATCGTCTAAGGAGCGAATTAAGTTTTCCGTTAGACTGCTGTCTTTAGATGAAATGGTCGAGATATGTCGAGATAAGCGATTTCACATGTCTGCACTGCCATACCATCGAAGAAAAAACCACCGGCGGCCTGCAGGAAATTAAAATTAAGAGTGCAATATTTATGTCCGGGCTTTGTCGACAGGCACGTAGTAGACCCATGGGCCCAATTAATACAAAATATTAAATTGCGAGACTCAATAAACTAAAAAGTTTTTTCCTTTGTTTCCTAATCAAATTTCTTCATATGTTTTGTTCTAGGTTATAATACGAATAATTTATCGCAAAAACTAATAAATCATGGCTTTCGTGAGGGCAGATCCTGTATGGACAGTAGATTCTCTCTAAAGCAAGTTATCGAGAAAATATTAGCCCACAACCTTTCAACTCATATAGTCTTTATAGATCTGACAAAGACATACGATAGTGTACCACTTTCAATGCTTTGGTTAGCAATGGAAAAACAAGGAATAAACAAAAAAAATTTACAAGCAGTACAACAGCTCTACAAAAATATGACGGCAAACATTAAAACTGGAAATAGATTAACTAGAGAAATTCCTATTAGTAAGGGCCTAAAGCAAGGCTGCTGCATAGCACCTACACTCTTCACAATATATCTAAATGAGGCACTGTCACTGTGGAGAAGAAAGTGCTGTAATATGGGCATCCCAATCGGAGATGATAGATTGGACACGATACACTTCGCTGACGACCAAGCCATTCTAGCTGAAGACGAGAGTGATGTAGGATACATGCTTAGAAAACGGAAGATGAGTACACCAAATGGGGCCTCACAATTAATACAGAAAAAACTGAGTACTTGATTGTAGGAGAGAAACCAGAAAGCCTACAAATCGAAATGGAAACTATAAAACCAACGGACAATTTTAAATACTTTGGAGTCCAAATAACATCAAAAGCAGGACGTAGCGAAGAAATACATTCCAGGATTGGCCAAGCAAGATCAGCCACCAGACAGCTACACAGACTATTATCGAACAAAAAAATAACAAAAGAAAATAAAAGAAGAATTTATAAAACAATAT
Organism: Diabrotica balteata; assembly: GCA_918026665.1. Classification (NCBI taxonomy): domain Eukaryota; kingdom Metazoa; phylum Arthropoda; class Insecta; order Coleoptera; family Chrysomelidae; genus Diabrotica; species Diabrotica balteata. Next base: position 3,413,002 of record OU898276.1, read on the forward strand.
AAGAAAGTATTTGGCTGTACGCCGAACTCTGGGAAATAAACCAAAGAAACCAATAAAAAATTAGAGCCATGGAAATGAACTACTGGAGATGATGTTGGCTCACTAGACTTGATAGGGTGAGAAACGAAGATATTCGGAGAGAAATGGAAATCAATCTAGACATATAGACACAATCGAAGCCAAAAGACTTAACTGGTATGGACACCTTCAGAGAATGCCGAAAAATAGATGGCAAAAAAAATAGAAGAATGGACTCCGTCAACTAGAAGAAAACGAGATAGACCAAGACGATGCAAAGCTATAGTAGAAGTTTCGCTTGTTATATATATATATATATATTATATATATATATTATATATATATATATATATATATATATATATATGAAAATCACTAGGTTCTCGGGAGAAGAAACGCGCTGAGAATTTAATGCACGACGTTTCGGCTCCCATTTTGGAGTCATTGTCAAGAGGAATACGGTTCGATTCGAGTTTGGGGTCTCAATCTGCCTACTCCCTTCACTCGAAACGTACCAGTATCGTGTTCTGTATTATAAATACAGGAACTGTCTCTCGGCACTGAGGTCTCAATCTGCCTACTCCTCAGTGTCGAGTGACCCGTTGTCGAGCGACCCGTGTCGTCACTCGACACTGAGGAGTAGGCAGATTGAGACCTCAGTGCCGAGAGAAAGGATTGAAGAAAGGATTTTTTCTCATAAAAAAATATCAAAAGGTCAAAATCTTTTTAAAGGAAATAATTCTACAACTGCTAGTTTAGAAACATTACATATTTATTATTATTTCACATCAACAGTTATTACAAATAATATGAACAACATTTAAAAACAAAACTTACAATGGCGCTATTTATAGCGATACAACAGGCCCCAGATGTTGGGGACACTATAGAAATTTTGAGGTTAGCCTTTAAACAAAACAATTTAAATTTATGCTTATGTACCAAATGTCCCAAAGGGATAATACTGTCATATGTCGAAATGAAATATTAAACCTTTTTGAAACATTATATCAGTTAACTTTATTTAAAGAAAACTAATATGACAATTAGCTAATCCATAAAACTTCATAACTCTAGCTGATGTATTTTTTTTAAGAAAGTTTTTGGGATTGGGATTGAACCCAAACACCGTCCCACACAACCTGTAAATGGTCTGGAACGACCATGGAACATAAAAATTGACAGATTTTCCTTCCAGATTATCCTGAATGACAACAATTTGCAATCTTCAAAACTCAGCCTCTTAAAGGCTCCTAATTAAAACCATGTGAAGCTCTCAAATTGTTGTAACGCTGTTTTACAAATCACTCACATAGGGCATAAGCCTAATTAATTCAAGCTTAAATTGACCTCTTCACAAAAAAAATTTGTTGGCTTTTGAAGACTACATACGCTTAAATCTTCAAAAGTTCTCCTTCAAAATCTCAATCCAAACTTGACTTTCACTTTAACTCCACACTGTTACTAATCCACACATTTTCCCATAATAAAAACAAACAACGAACAAAATAACAAATTAGAAGAAAATCTGGACTAAACAATGAAACCGACTGACTTTTACAGCGATTCCACCGGGAGTGACGTCTTAAGGTCGAAGATATTTTGTATGACGGATTGTTCGGTTCGGCGCCAGGACTGTGACGAGACGTGACTGATGTGTCTAAATCGACCTTTAATCTTCAAAAATCATTTGTCTCCCTGCATACTTTCTCGGCAATTATAGTGGATATTTATTTGATGCGCAATATTAGGCAGCATCACGATCAAAGGAATGCAATTAAAATTATTATATACAGACCAGAAATTTTATATTATCGATCCCAACGACAAAAAAGGACTGAGAAAATATTTCGAGAGAGAAAAGCGAAAAGGTTAAACGTTTAATTTTCATTACTGCTCAAATTCCACACAAGCGGCTATCGTCATCGTTCTATCACATACGCTGTTTCTTTTTTTGTTTTCTAGTGCACAAATAAAAATAGTGTAATTAGTTGTAAAATATTGATAATATGGTCGCCTTTATCAAGACGTTTCACCTCTGTTAATACTTAAATCCACGTGAGTAATATCGATGAAGGCAATGTAGTCAATTCCGTTTTTTTCATAACCTCAGTTACTCATTATAGATTACAACGCAGTACTTAGATAACGACTAAACGGTTATATTTACTAATTATTTTTCGTCCTTTAAAAACCTCATTAAATAAACACATTCAATAATTCACAATGAAGGTGCAAAACGTATATTATATACTACAATCTACTTAACAAACAGATATAGTAATAATTAGTAAAAATTTATAGCGAAAAGAGAAGAATTCTAGTACTTAGTTACGTTCTTGGTTTTTATATACTCTTTCCATGTTCATGTTTTATCGAAGTAAAGTACTAACTGCTTCGCCTATTTTTTTATGAATATGGGAATAATTTAGATTCTTTTTTTTTTTTCCCTACGTAGGCTCAATAATAAATGACAACAACAACATCAGTCAAGAAATACAAGCACGGATTTTTAGCGGTAATAAGTGCTTTTATGCATACAAAGACTTAATGAAAAGCGAGTTACTGAATCGTAAGTCTAAGCGTAGAATCTACAAAACAGTAATTAGACCAATATCACGTTTCACATAAACCACATTTCATATATGGATGTGAAAGGTGGACCCTCTCAACCACTGATGAAAATTAACTGAGAATATTTGAGCACAAAATACTAAGGATGATATTTGGACCAATCCAATGTAGCGATGGGTTGGTAGAGAATGAAAATGAACCATGAGCTGAATGAACTAATGCAGAGCGCAGATATTGTAATTGTAGTCACAAAGACTAAACTGGTTTAGTCATCTAGCAAGAATGCTAGATAATCGAGCTGTAAAAGTAGTCCAGAGATGGAAGCCCCAAGGAAACTGAAAAAAAGCAGACCTAGTAAAAGATGGATAGATGACATAGAGAGGGATCTTAAAACCATAAATATCAGACAGTGGCGAAGAAAGTGTCCGACAGGGCGGAATGGAAGAACATTGTTAAGCATTCCAAGACTCACAAAGGGTTGTAGCGCCATTAGTAGAAGAAAGATTATAGTTTTGTACTTTGTGATCAGTGGTTCTTGGTGGATCAAAACTGAGACATAGTTGCAGTATCATCTATGAATATTGTTCTGAGTGTGTTGGGACATCAGAGGTCAAAAAATAGGTATAGAACGCTGACCTTGATACAACACCTTTAATTTTTTGGTAATTAAAGAATTGGTTTTCGAGAAGTAATTGTAACTAGGGAAGCCATATTTGGGTTATCTGTTTTATCAAAATCAGAATAAAAAATGTAGAAATCAACAAAAAGTATATATCTTGTTTGTTGACTATGAAAAGGTTTTAGCAAGTAAATAAACACGAAAGTAAAGGAAGATTTAACGATCTACAATGAAAACAAGGTAGAAAAAATAATAGAAAAGGACCGAGGCCTGAAATGCCTAGGCTGTCGTACCGGACAAAGTGGTATGCTGGATGTATGATTGCAAATACCACTTCCGTACGCTCTGTTGTTCGATTTCTTCCTGAAAAGGACGAAATCTATTTATTGTTGGTCGACAATAGGTAATAAGGTTAAATAGAAACATAAAGGTTGCAGTAGAAAGAGAGGCTGAAGAAACCGGAGCATCGCCCCTAGAGCGAAGTGCTCTAGGAGAGCCCATGAAGGGCCGATTTCCACTGACTCGAGATCTGAAATATCCCATATTACACACACACACAATCACGCGAGGCGATCAACCCTACCCCTAGGGACATGTGTATACCACTGTAAGAGTGGGATCCACATGTCCGAAAATCAAACCGGTTACACCTCACTAGTTGAGGTGGTACCTATCTGACCCCCAGGCTTTTCCTCCACCCCTCCTCAGCGTGTGACTTACGTGAGGAGGCTTATGATCTGAATGTTACGTAAGGTGTCTTGGGTAATGAGACACCTTCTGTTTTTAATGACTGTGGTTAGGCCACCTAACTGTAGGGGGTAGCACACATGTCGGCTTTTCTCCCTATTTAACTTTACTGACTCTATAGAAGTTACTCTAGCTTTACTTCGGGACTCATGTCCCTAAAAAGAGCGTGTGTTCCAGACAGAGAGCCATCGGTCTAGACCGACAGCTCTCTGTCTGGAAAAGAATGTGTGTGCTCGTTCACTCAGTCGCCGATTTGACAAAATAAAAATTTTTGTTCTCCTCGCCGGCTGGGTGTTCGAGAAGTGAGTCCTGGCCACCGAGCCCATGCTTGCCGCACATGACCTCGATGCTCAAAGTCCGCGTTTGATCAATATTTGATCTGCCTGAAGGGCCTGTGCCTGCTGGCTGGTATAGAGTGCCTGACGGGCCTTTTATACATTCTTATTTTGTGTTATGTAAATTTTTGTGATGTAACGGGTGTTCTTGTTTATCTTGAAGATGACATGACATTAATTAGACAGTGAGCGATTTTTGTTTTTTTTTTTTAAACTAAGTCTATCTATGCTAATTACCTTAACTATGGACCTTAACTATGGAGTGTGCATTCCCAAGTGTATAACGCTCTCACACACTCCGTGTATATGTTTTTTGTGTTTTTTGTTTTCCCTATTCTAATCTAAACCTAATCTAACCTAAGTGTGCGTGTGGTGGGGTGTGCATTCCGGGTGTATAGTGCCTGCACACACCCCGGTGTATATTGTTCTTATATACTATAATTTTTTTGGTGCTCACTGTCTAATATACTCTGTAGTCGGCTCTGTGTCTATCTCTTTCTTCATTTATCCTTCTTCTCTATATCCAATAAGTTGTTGCTTTGGCCGTTTATTGTACCGTTCTAGTGTTTATGTCGTAGTTTGTCAACTCTCTTAATGTCCTGCTTGGATGATTTACGAGACCATTGAAAATGGTGTTTGCTCTTTCGTCCATTGTCCTTAGGATTCTTTTCTGTCCAGAGTCCCTGAATAAATACCTCAGTGGAACGTATTGAGGTAGGTTCAGTGCTTCTCTGATTATCCAGTTTTGTGTTGTTTGGATTTTCTTCCTATTCGTTTGACATGTTAAAGACAATTTGTCACTATATGCACCAGGGCGACATCCCCCTCCCTGTGGAGACTCTGAGGCTGGGAAAAGGTAATTTTTATTAAAAATACACACAATACAAAGTAAAAATGCACAATAATATGTGAAATAAAAAGTACTTACGGTTTTTCAAAGATATTATTCGAAAAAATGTCATTAATCGCAACACTACACAAAAAGCACAACACAGGAGGAGGTCGGTGGTAGTGACTGGGTCTGCAGCTCCATCCTCGGTCGATGTACTCGTTTCGTAGGCCAGGGGCCTAAGCCTGCGTGATGTATCGTACCACATACTGCCGGGAGGCGCTAGCTGGTGCTACTCCGTGATTTTCGTTGGCAAATGGGGCTTCTGGCTTCGAAGAAGGCTGGCTCGTCGAAGGTGTCTGCACATCGAAGGCCTCAGGGCTGCAGAAGGCCTGGATATCGGCATGTTGGCTTGATATGCCAACATATGATGCTTCTCCCTGCTGTTTTCTTGAATCCAGAACACGGTGGTGGATTCATCTGTGTGCCTCCTGTGCAGGCGGGTCGTGGATGTCGAATTTAATCCATAAGTTTTGCGCCATGTCGTACCGGATAAAGTGGTATGCTGGATTTATGATTGCAAATACCACTTCCATACGCTCTGTTGTTCGATTTCGTCCTGAAAAGGATGTAAAGCCTATAATAATCTCATTGAAGGATACAGATGCAAAAGAAATAAGAGAAAAGAACGAAATCCAAAAACTTATATATATAATGGCTATACACCCCAGCGTGGGGTTAAACCGCAAATGCTTTCTAGATCCTATTTCTTAAGTGGATCAGTCTTTTTTTTTTGTTTATCTTATCTTCTTGACAATATCTCTCCATTTTTTTCCTGTCTCTAGTTCTTCCTCTCCATTCACTGACTCCTGCCCTTTGGAGGTCTTCTTTCAACTTCTTGCAGCCACTTTGATCTCGGTCTTCCCCTTCTCTTTCTTCCTCCTGGATTCCATTCTATCATTGCGTATGTCACTGCCTCATCGCCTGCTCGCCAAATGTGACCTAACCATCTAACTCTGCATTGCTTTATTTTAGTTACGATGTCTTCCTTAAGTTCTTCCTTAATTTCTGCATTTGTTCTGATTCTATATTCATTTTGCTCTGTTCTGATTGGTCCTAGTATGGTTCTCATAATCTTTCTCTCTGCAATTCTTAAGTCTTCTTCATCTTTTTTAACCATCGTCATTGTTTCCCCTGCATATAATAATATTGGTCTAATTATGGTGTTATAAATGCTGATCTTGCTTTTTTTAGTCAGTGTTTTACTTTTTAGTAATCTTTTGTTTGCAAAATAAGCTTTATTCGCTGCTAATATTTTTTCTTTTATTTCGGATTTCCTTTCTCCGGATTTACTTATTGTAACTCCTAGGGATTTGAAGTATTCTACTTCTTCAAACTCGGAACTTCCTATTTTGATTTTTTCCTTCATTGGTTTTTTCCCTAATTTTAAAATTTTTGTCTTTTCTTGATTTAATTTTAGCCCCATTACCTCCCCTTTCTCTCTTATTTCTTTAAGCATTTCTTTCATTATTTTTCTGTTCTTTGCAATAATAGCAATATCATCTGCATATGCAATTATTTGACCACCTCTTGTTCTGAGATTTCCTTTATTTATATTTCGCAGTACATATTCTAATGCTAGATTAAATAGCGTTGTTGATAAGGCATCTCCTTGTTTCATCCCTTTATTTATACTGAATTCTTCTGTCTCTCCTCTTTGTGTCTTTATGCTTATTTTTGTAGTTCTCATTGTCATTTCTATTAATTTTCTGAGTTTATGTGGAATTTTTAATTTTTTAAGTGCTGTCATTAATCATCATCATCATCATCATCATCATTAGCCATTTTGCGTCCACTGCTGAACATAGGCCTCCCGTAAATAATTCCATTGCATCCGATCTTGAGCAACTTGAATCCAGCTAGACTGGATGCGCTTTAAATCGTCCGACCACCTTGTTGGAGGACGTCCTCGACTACGATAAGCATCGTGCTAAGGCCTCCACTCTAAAATTTTCTTTGTCCATCTTCCATCTCTGACTCTAGCAACATGTCCTGCCCAGTTCCATTTCAGGGTTGTAATTCTTTCAACTGCGTCCGTCACACCAGTTTTTCTGTCATTAATACGTTCCTTTTAATTGAATCAAATGCCTGTTTGAAGTCTATGAATAACATTTCCAATTCTAATTTATACTCGTTTGCTTTTTCCATTATTTGTTTTATTGTGTGTATTGCATCTATTGTAGATCTTCCTTCTGTGAATCCACATTGGTACTGTCCTACTGTCTTACTTAAACTACTACTACTACTTACTTAAACATTTTACCGTAATTTATATTCCTTAAACAAGAAGCCAGATAACACCACAAAGGAAGATCTTAGAAGAAAAATATCGAATGTCAACCCAGAAATACTCCCTAACAAAGAATACTTTGAAATAAAATAAGCTATGGCACAACTAAGGAACAATAAGGCTCCGGGCTCAGATGAAATACGTGTAGAAAGGTTGAATGAGGGGAGTAAAATCATTCTCAAAAAATTGAAAAAATTTTCAACGAAGGTCTTAACAGAGGAGAAGCCCCAGATGATTAGGATGAAAGTTTGACAATACTTCTCTTCAAAAAGAGACAGGGAAGATCTGAAGAACTATAGGCCAATCTTCCTGCTGTCCCAAATGTACAAACTGTTTACGAGAGTAATAACTAACAGGTTAATGTCGAAGCTCGATAGCTATCAACCGGTAAAGCATTCAAAATTCCGCATTGGTTACAGTACATCGAATCATCTTTTTACAAACATAATATTTACAAGAAAGATTCAATAAAAATACAAATCTATGCGAAAACCAAAGGTATACCAATCAACAGTACGTGAGTATAGGGAGAATACACTGATCGTAAGTTCTGGTTTTCAAATATTGTTCTATTTGCCCAAAGTCCGATGGATTCGTATTCTTCTTAGAGTGCCGTCTCCCTACGGAGGTTGGCAATCATAATGGCTATTTTTCATTTTCATTTTCATTACAATCAATCGATCTGCATTGGTACCAATCACGTAGATTCTTTAACCATGAGTTGTGCCTTCGGCCAACAGATCTTCTTCCTTGAATCTTTCCCTGTATTATCAGTCCCAAAATATCATATTTTGGTCCCCTCATCACGTGGCCTAGGTATTCCAGTTTTCTGGTTTGTATAGTGGTGATTAGTTCTGTTTCTTTACCAACCCTCTCCAGTACTTCTTTATTTGTAATTCTATCAGTCCATGATATTTTCAATACTCTGCGGTATAACCAGAGTTCGAAGGCCTCGATTCTTTTTAAATTACATTTTTTTAATGTCCAAGTCTCAGCTCCATATAATAATATTGAAAATATATAACAGCGAATGGTACGTAGTCTGATCTCCAAATTTAGATTTTTGCACGTTAGGAGTGGCTTCATTCGTATAAATGCTGATCTGGCAATCTCTATTCGTCTGTTTATTTCTACAGTATGATCATTGGTTTCATTGATCAAAGTTCCCAAATACTGATATTTTTCTACTTGTTCTATCACGTTACCATTTATTGTCAATAGGTGATGTATATTTTGTGGCCTTTTTGTAATCAGCATGTACTTCGTTTTTTTGGCGTTTATAGTAATTCCCATCTCAGCACTATTTATACTCAAGCTTTCGATAAGATATTGTAGATCCTCTATACTCGTTGCTATGATCACAGTGTCGTCTGCATATCTTAAATTATTAATTAATTTTCCGTTAACGGTGACTCCCGCTTCGATATTATTGAGCGTATTTTGGAAAATTTCTTCAGAATATAAGTTAAACAAAAGTGGTGATAACACACATCCCTGTCTAACTCCTCTACAGATCTTCATTTCTTCTGAGTGTTGCCCATCAATTTGAACTATGGCACTTTGGTTCCAATATAATGTTTGCACTATATTTATGATTTTACTGTCAATGCGCTTGTTCATAAGTATTGATATTAGTTTTTCATGTCTTACTTTATCGAAAGCTTTTTCGTAGTCAACGAAGCACAAGTGTAGATCAACATTCACATCCCGACATCGCTGAATTAATATGTTGATGGCAAATAGTCCTTCTCGAGTACCCATTCCATTTCGGAACCCGAAACTGCGTCTCGCTAATATCCTCCTCTAGCCTTTCGTATATTCTCTTATGTATTATTTTTAGCAGAACTTTTAAAGTATGACTCATGAGGCTCAGTGTTCGATAATCAGAGCACTCTTTTGCTGCTTGTTTTTTAGGGATGGTTATAAATGCTGACTTTAGCCACTCCTGTGGTATTATTCCCGTATCGTACACCGTGTTGATATAAATCTGCCAATACTTCCAAGTTGTCCTCTTCCACTAGTTTTAAGAGTTCTACTGGTATTTCATCTAATCCAGCTGCCTTATTGTCTTTAGAGTTTTTGATAGCATATTTGATTTCATCTATCGTGATCTTCTGTATCTCTAAAGGATTTAATTCTTGTATTTTCTGCATTTTCACCTCTTTCATCTTGGAAAAGTTTTCTAACGTACTCCTCCCATCGCTTTTAACTTCTCTGGTGAATCTACTAGTAGTACTCCTTTTTTGTCTTTTATGTGTCCTTGCTGTCTATTTCGACCCATTCCAGTCACTTCTCTAATTTTTTTGTGCATATTTCTCATATCATATTTTGTTTCTAGTTCTTCTATCTCTTTACATTGCTTCATCAATGGATTCATATGGAAGCCAATGTGTAACTTCAATTGATATTCATTGGCTTTCTCTATTAGAGTTCTCACTGTAAGAAGATGATCCGCTGTATCCTGCCTGCTCTACCAGTTAATAGCTATCGAGCTTCGACGGTAACCAGTATGTTCACTTTTTACAATTACCGCATTGTTTGTTGGAGTCAAACCTGTTAACTTGGTGACCAAGTCAACCAATTTTATTAACTTGCTTACTTCACACTATATCTTTTTTAAACCAATCATCTCTTCTATACTCTATTTGGAAACACATAATTTCATCTTAACAAAGATATTTATGCAGTATTATAAGAAAAGGTTTTTAATTCGAGGTACGATCAAAAAATCTTATCCATAAAATCCGTCCCTGCGTACTCTTCGATGAGTTATCTGAAAACGAAGTTGTTATTTATTATCGTCACCATTCGCATTATGTCAGGGGCTTGTTATAATTAATGCCAACCGGCTGATGAAGTCCAAATATTAAGACACAACATTTTATCACGTATTTGATCTATTGTTCCGTGAATCGAAATTAGCAGGGACGGCAATACATCGAGAAATCGATCAACATTTGGAACCTTCCTCATGTCTGAGACGCAAGTTCACTAAACTTTTAAAAAACGCCAGACTGCCAGAAGTCCCAAAAGGTGATAGGTTATTGCCTTGAGTACTAGTTTTAAGAAACGATTTATTTTATGTTTTAAGACAGAATTTGAATTAGTACAAAAAAAGTACAAAAGGAATCTCTGTGGTCGAGGAAATATATAAAAGAAAAATGCGATCGATGAGATCTAGTGATTTCGCTGTTAGCAATATCATTTTTAAAGTGATCAAAGTGATGTCAGACACATCGTCTCTTTTGATATTAATTTTATTATGGGACTCAGCTTTGGTGCAGATGTACATTCATATCACTGGATCTACCCTTAAATGAAGATGGCGTTGATGTATTCATGGTACACAGTATTGTCGTCTTTTAGAACCACTGTGATCGTTTATGGGCTAGTACGTGCATAATATCACGGATTTAATTGTTTCTTTCGTAAGTTCCACGTGCAGTACCAAAAACTGCTGAAAAGTTTAAATTGATTATCTCCCAAGTTTAGTTTGAAGAACCCTATAATCCTCTAGGTAATCTTCTATTTCAGGCATATAGAAGACTCCAAGGACGAAGAACGAGACAAACAGAGGAAGAGTATAGGCAGCTAAGACGACAAGAGAAAAGAATACTTAAAAAAAAGAAAAAGCATATAGAGAGCCAACTAAAAGAACTAACGAACTATAAGGCATAAGCAGAAACGCGAAAGTTCTACAAGAGGACTAACCAGAACAGAAAAGAAATCATTCCTAGATTATCAACCGTTAGAAATAGGGGACAATAATCATTGGTGATTAGGACCAGAAAGATGGGCAGAAAACGAGGAAAGGCTGAATAGAAGGTAAGACGGGGCTCCACGAATCAGAAATTCAACTTGAGGACATTTACGATGATAACAGAGAGATAACAAGAGAGAAAGATAACACCCCTACAGAGGTAGAAGTCTTGGGGCTAGAAAGCTCTTGGGGCAAATTGCATTCCTTCAGAACTTTTAAACCATGGCAAAAAACAGAGCAAAGAGAATAGAGACTTATTCTTGAGCAGGCCAAGACCCACCATAGGTTATGGAGCCAATGACGAGTGAATCTTCTATTTCCCTGAGCATTTTCGTCCAAAAATTGTGAATATATAATATAGTATCTTATTAAATGTTAGTCTGGCCACTGAGCCATAAGCTCTCATCTCTTACGGTACTGCTCATCCATAAAGTTTCATAGATCAAAAAACCGTGGCAATAAATTAATAAATAGTAATAAAAATTATTCGTATATTTTTAAACCATTTTCATGAAAAATTCGTGTGAAATAAAATTAAGAAAAATTAATATAACGTAGGTATAAATATTTTTTTCAATTTAAGTCTTTTTACCAAATAAAATATTTAGTAAAACATATACTATAAGGAAAAACTTTCAGAAATACGTTAAAAATATTTTTTACAAATAAAATCAAACATCATACTTTGATTTAAAAAAACAATTTAATGACTAGCTTACTCACTGTCATTAGATTCGATAAAAAATTATGATGCCTTTGATACCATGCGGGTACTTACAAAGTACTATTAAAATAGTACCTTTTACACCTGCGTCATTTAAAACGGTTTTACAGTGTGGTAAATGTAAAACGAATTTAATATTTTTTTGAACAGACTGTTCCTTAAAAATCCATAAATAGAATGTCAATATCTGATAAAGTTTCAAAATAGATTTACTGCCTACAAAACAACAAAGAAGAAATAATTATAGAACATTAACGTGTTAATTTAGTACAGTGTGGAAACCACTTATGGAATAAAATTATTTGTGTCCTTATTATAATAAATAATCAAAAACTCTGAGACACGTTAACTTTTAAATTTAAATGTGCGCTTTTTAAACATAAGTTTAAATGTACAGGGTGATCCACTCAAGTCTGGCATAGTCCATAGTCCTTATTTTTAATGAAACACCCTGATTTCAATGAAACTATATCATGTACGGTCTATAATGAATAATACAAGGTGAAATTTTGAAATTTTACTCTAAGTGTCAGTACACTGTATATTGGGGAAAATTTCTGTTTAGTAACCGAGTTAATATTTTTTGTCGTGAATAGGTAAAAAACTGTATAGATAGTCTGCTAATTAAACTAAATCGGTAAATAATGCGGAATGTTATCAATCAGTTGACATTCTGTTGACATTTATATTAAAATAATAAATTCTTAATAAAAAACTAATTTCTTACAGAAATAAAAATGAAATATTTAACTAAGGCTCACCGAATTGAGATTTTAATGATGATCGGTTACGGGGAGAATTGAAGAAGTCAAGTTGAAATAAAAAACTTATAAATTTAATCAGAGGTATCCTGAGTTGCCTAATATTTCACAAGGTACTGTGTCTAAAATTTATGCACCATTCAGAGTTCTTGGATATGTCAAATCATTAAAAAGAAAATCGAACTTCATTGAAGATGAAGTGAAAGTGGATATTTTGTTAAGTGTCGCAGAGAATCCAACATCAAGTTCAAGTCAAATTGCACGTTAAAATAATGTGAGTCACACAACTGTCCTAAGGTGTCTCCATAAAGAAACTTCATCCATATAAATTGACATTTGTACAGGAGCTAACAGAAGACGATCCGGATCGTAGAATGAATTTCTGCAAAGAATGATGGATAAATTAACAAATGAATAAATAGCTCTTGGCACAATTCTTTTTTCTGATGAATTAAAATTTAGATTGAACGGAGAGGTAAACTGACAAAACTGTAGATATTGGTCAGCGGAAAATCCTCATTGGATGCGTGAGACACACACTCAGTATCTTCAAAAGTTGAATGTTTGGGCAGGTATTATAGGAGATCATATTATTGGTCCTATATTTATAGATGATAATTTGACAGCAAAAAAATATTTAGGCGTGCTAAGAGACGATGTTCTTCCTTAGTTGGCTACCTTATATCCCAATCCAATAGATCCGACCCTACCACATGAAACTGTCTGGTTCCAGCAGAACGGGTGCAACACCTCATTATGCTTCAATGGTGAGAAATTACTTGAATGAAATCTTCTTCAATAAGTGGATTTGATGAAGGGGACTAGTGCGCGGCCAGCTAGGTCGCCAGATCTTACGCCTTTGGATTTTTTGTGGGATTATCTCAAGAACAAACTATATGCAACACAATCAACTATCATTGAAGACCTCAAAAAGTAAGTATAACTACAGAAATGCGGAATATTTCACTTCAAACTTTAAACAAAGTTCGGAACGAGTTTTATAGGAAACTGTGTTATTGCCAACAACAACAATTCAAAGTGAATATCGACAGTATGCATATTTTCTAAAAAAATGCATATTTAATGCATATTTTCTAAAGGAAATGCATATTTTTGTCTAGTGATAAGGTTTCAAACATTCAAAATAGCAGCTAAGGTATACAATATGAAAATTTCAACATCTAAGACGAAATTTTGAGTGATGGCAAATAAATAAACGATGCAAAATGGTAACTGACGAAGAAATAATCGAAAGAGTCTCGAGATCCGAGTATCCGGAAGTAGGAATATTCAGCAAAAAATTCTTAAAAATAAAGGAAGAATATGACATATGTTTTAGAATATCTAAGGTAATTAATTTGATATTAAAATATCCAAACTTAGAACATTGCGATCCATAACCAAATAGCTACAAAAAAGTCAATTGTCATAAAAATATTCATAAAAGATATGCAAATTTCATTTAAATTTACTGGCTTTATAAAAAAAGGCATATCTACCTGTTATATTCCCGTTATTTGTACAGATCATCCCCAACGGGGCCACACACACACAACAGTTACATTGAAAATCAAATAAATAACAAAAAATCCATTAGTTCTTCAAATACTAAGAAAAAACAACGACAAAAAATAAAATAAAAAAAGGCGATAAAATATTTCAATTCCACGTGCCAACAGCTGCTGACTAGATATTCACTTTTAAATCGACTCTCACTAAAAACGCCGAAAAGATTGATATTAAGTTGTGGTCTCAGGTAAAAAAAGTTTGGTCGAAAGTAGACAGACGTGGGGAAAGGGCTAGACGTAGATACATATGTCTAGGTATCACCTTCACCTTTGATTATCGCTTCTGATTTTACTTTTTATTATGCCGGCACAAGGTGAGAATAGACAAATCTGTTGTATTATTATCTAGTGGTTTGTAAACCGCCAATGTGGACTTTCATTGAATGAAACACAAAAGACTTTAGTATCATGGGTGTCATTATAATAATAATATTGTTTATTTACTTCCCATTATACAATATAAAACAGTGTGTTGAATATGAAAGTTCAATACAAATAAAGTACTATTTAATACGAAGTTAAATATTTCGTAATGTCGGAACAATAGGAGATAATATTAATGTTGTTACAGACAAATTTACCTCAATGTTAACAGAGGTAGTCACAAATATTATATGCAAAACAGCAAAACTAAAACGTAAACATTCAGTACCGTGGTGAAAAAAACAATGTGATGTGGTACTTAAACAAAGTAAACATGCATTTAATGTATTAAAAAAACATCATACAGCGGAAACATAACAGTTCATAAAAAATATATAGCCTATGCAAGGTACGTAATTAAGAAAAGTAAACGTGAATCATGGAAAAATTATATTTCCACAATAACCGAAAATACTCCTGCAATAGATATCTAGAATAAAATCCGTAGGATTAAAGGCATTTCACACAGCAACAAAATTAACTGTCTTGACATTGAGGTAAACTTAAGTACAAACAACAGTCAAATAACCAATGCTTTAGCGAACTCATTTCAGACATATTCAAGTGATTCTGTACATGACCCATTATTTGTCGAAAACAAAAAGAAAATAGAAAAAGAGGTTAAAATTACAGATTCCATCAGTACGCCAAATGTTGCAATAAGTATGCAAGAACTAAACGAAATACTACAAGGACTTAAAAGCTCTAACCCTGGACCAGATGAAATTCCTAAATGTTTTTTATATTTTTTGTTATTTTTTTTTTTGTAGGATGTCTATATGAAAGGTTCTGTTGTTGTTCCTTTGGTCCTTGTCCCCTTCAAGCTCACTCAGTGACGATTTGCAGTGTTTGTCGAATAATTAGAGCTAACAGAGAACTGTTCTCTGTTGGTTTGTATAATTTTTTCTCTCTGGGATTTTTGTTTTCCCTCTGGTGATTTTGTTTGTTTCCTTGTTTGATTTTCTCTCTCGTTTTTATTTAGCTTTTTCTCACTACTTTTTATTTAGTTTGACTTCGCTTTATTTGGTTTCTTTATTTATTCCGGTATTCCGGTATTTCTTGTTTAGGCCTTTTATGTTTACAACATTGGAAAGTGTCATATCTCATGATAGTTTTCCAGTTCTGCGAATTTTATCGTGGCTCTATTCTTCACTATTTCCGTCGCCCTGACCAATTGTAGTTCCCTGAATATAAAGCGTTCTGCTATATATCTTGGAATGTTAACAGCTTCTCTTAGGCAGCTGTTGTAAACTGCTTAAATCCTCTTCTTTGTAGTATTACAGGTGTGTCTCCATGCGAAAAATGCATATGTAAGTATAATAAGAATGATACTGTTTATTAATCTCATTTTGGTTTTTGTGCTTAGTTTGCATTTTGTATTTGTGACTCCTTTGATAGATGCTTTAGCCATGTTGACTTTTTACACTGTGGCATCTACGTGCTGTTTGAATGTAAGTCCTTTATCCATGACGACTCCAAGGTATTTTACTCCGCTTTTTCACTGGATGGGATTGTTTTGTACAGGTCCTCTATTAACTGCAGAGCATCGAAGGGGGAGATTACATTTTGCCAGAGAACAGGTTAATTGGTTAGAGGCTGCCTGAGAACGAGTGCTATTAACTGATGAATCCCAATTTTGTTTGTACAATAACGACAGACGTGTTCGTGTGTTGCGACGACCCAACGAACGATATGCTCAGTGTAACTTCTCACACACCACATTTTTTGGTGGAGGATCCGTTATGGTATGGGGTGGTATTTCTTTGACCACACGTACGGACCTAGTGGTCATACAAAATGGAACTGTTACAGCAGAAAGGTACATATTGGATATCCTGGAGCAACATGTAGTACCATTCGCTCCTTATATCGGTGAAAATTTCTTACTAATGCAAGATAATGCCAGACCTCACGCTGCACAGATCATCAGAAATTATCTAGAAGAGGTAGAAATTAACACTATGGAATGGCCAGCACATAGTCCGGATTTAAATTCGATTGAAAATCTCTAGGATATCCTTGATAGGCGATTAAAAGCGACACCGATCCAACCAAATAACTTACAGGAATTGGGAGAGAGGCTGATCCAGATTTGGAGAGAACTAGACCAAAATGGAATACGGCAATTAATTTTAAGTATGGGCCAACGATGTGAGGCTGTAATACGTTGTAGTTTTAAAGTTTTATTTTTTATTCTTAGCCTGTTTACAAATAAAATTGATTTATTGAAGTGGTGCGTTAATTTCTTGGAGAAGTGTATATACATAAATACGATTTAGTTAACATCTTGATTTATTTGTCCCATTCAAACTCATTTTTCAGATTTACTTTTAAGATAAGACGTTCTCACATCTGAGAGACTGAACTAGATACGGCCTAACAACTGGCTCCCAAAGAAAGTTGTGGGTTTTATTGATCTACATTCTTTCGGGACATTGTTACCCATTGGCACCACCGTTTCTGATAGATCATTCGATGGTTACACGTTTAAACCCTAGAATTTCAATTTATAAATGTTGATTTGCTAATTTGTTAACAACATCAGATATGCTGATGATACCGTCTTAATAGCAAGCAACGCACAAGAACTACAAAATATAATAAATGCGGTAGTTCACCACAACAAAATGTTCGGCTTACATCTAAACGTTTCCAAAACTAAAACTCGTATTTTCAAAGACACCAATAAACGTACATGTGGATGCCAAGGGTCAAATAACAGAACAAGTAAATTCCATAAAATATTTGGAAGTAAATATCAATAGTCAGTAAAAAACCCACGTATTCTTAATTTTTAATTATTATTTATACTATTAAAAATAAACGAACAAATATTCTTAAAATTCCAGTAATGCAGCGACTATTAACAGTTATTTATTTTTTTCTATTCTCTTACTAGTAAATTGTATATTACCTACTATTTGGATGCTAAGTAAATGCATCATAACAGACACTGACACGTAATGACTAGCACGTAATATAAAAAAATTACGCTTCAGTTTTATAAAAATGTGTAATATCACCATCAATATCACATAAGCCTCGTAAGTCAGTTGGTCGAGTTACCATAAAAACAAATTAACACACGTTATTTTGACAGATAATTAATCTGTCAGTGTAAATATAGTGGTAATTTAATTTTTATAAACGAAAATAATCGTAGAAAAAAATATAGTACACAACTTAAATTGTAAGCTTATTACATGCTTGTAAAATTACTGCGCTTGCCGCTACGCGGCTCGCTCGCAGCTTTTTTACTCGCATGTAATAAGTTTCTTACAACTCTCATTATGTAATATACTATTATGGATCAGCCAGTAATGTATTGCTAAATAAAATTAACGTAAAACACAATTCAGCTTTACGTACATGTTTAGGTGCTATGAAGTCCACACCAATTCAACCCTTGTTTTTGGAAGCCTTGGAACCACCTTTAAATATCAGACGAAACTTCCTGACCGAAAAATTTCTGGTAAAGACATATATAAAAAATTAACCCTTATACACGAAGATCATTACTCTGAATTGCTATGATTTGTCTACTAAATACTGGGAATAAAAGAAATCACCTTTAGTCTGCGAAGCTCTGCAACATAATATGGAAGCATTAAAAGAGATAGATAAAGCTACGTATAGACCTCAAAACATCTCATATGCAACATAGTTGTTTTATAGTGACAATATACACATAAATATACCGATGCTTCCAAATCATCAAACGGCACTGGATGCGCTCTTTTTGTCCCGTTGGAACGAATGGAACACACATTTAAGTTAAACTCCCAGACCTCTATTTTTACAGAGGAAGCTCATGCAAAGTATGAGGCCTTACTTTATGCAACAGAAAGTAGCTCGGATCATATAGTGATATTATCAGATTCTTTATCAGTTTTGACCTCTATTGGGAAACCGGGATTGCCAAAAACGTACAGTTGCCCTTATATTTAAAAAATTAAGGATATCAAACAAAAGTTTGTAACAAGGGGCAAAAAATATGCTCTTGGTTTGGATTAAAGCACATATAGGTTTGGAAAATAATGAACATGTGGACCAATCAGCAAAAGAAAGTATTTTATCTGGTAGAGAAACTTCGTATAAAAATCACGGCTTGCGACTTTCTGGCTTCCTTAAAATTAAGATTATACCAAAGGTGGGATAATATATGGAAGGAATATTCCATTGTTAGCCAAAATAGATAAGCTTTTCTTCAAACAGATATTCCTAAAATACCTTTGTATAAGTCTTTTAATGTACCTAGAAAATATGTTACCACGATCATTAGACTGAGATTTGGACATGCTTGTTATATTACCCCAAACATTTATTTAAACTGAAGGCATTATCACTAGACTCGAGAGCAGTGTATGATTCCTTAGTTATGTTTTTAAAGGATAGTAAAATATCCATGTAAATAATTATGCACTTGTTAATAACGTAACCTTTGTTTCTAACCCAATTGTCAAATTCCCTTCTTACCGTGGCCTAGTGTTGTATGTCTTTTTAAAAAAATGCCTTGATGGGCCCCTAGGCGAAAAGAGAGTAACCCTGTTTACCTGTTTTTTGTTTTGTATATTATTATTAGTATATTATTATATTAACATAAACTCAGACAACTATTTGTACCGTGTTGAGTCTGGCTGAATAACTAAAAGTCTATGTCAAAAAAAAATAGTTATTTAAATTCTTTATCCCAAACAACTTGAATTGTAAAAATATACGTCAAAAACAAATAAACTATACTTTAATCGAGCCTCTCCAGCTACTTTATACTTAATTTACTTCTTAAAAAAGAACTTTAAAGAACTGAAAAGAGTAGCAAAAATGATCAATAGTATAACAGATATTAACTAAAAACTAAAACCGAAAGTATAGTATATAAAACTATTGTCTGGTCTCTACCTGCCCTAATTGGCAACAACCTAACGGTACCCTCTGTTCTTCTGCCACCGAAAAACGATCAATCAATTGTTCCCGAATTCACTTTTATTAAGTATAACAGTACCTTCCGTCCGCCGGTCCGAATGGCAAAACTCGACGATGACAGATAAGCTCAGACAGTCCAGTGCCCTACTATTCGATCCACAATCCATGCATGTTACGCAAGGTGATGCGATGCGATGACCCTCTCGTTCGATTTAACCCATTTAACCCAACCAACTTTGCGTTGTATCTGGTCCGACTGTCATCGTTTGAGTTCTTGCAGTCTGTGCAGACCGGATAACTGCACCCATGTCATACAAATATAAACTTAACAAACGGATTTGTTCTTCTTCTTCAAGTTCCGCTCCTATCGGAGATTGGATATCATTATGGAAATTATAATTTTGTTGGTTACGTGCTTGAATAGTTCAATTGAACTGCATCCAAACCATTCTTATCCGGAGCTCTATATTGATCATCATCATCCAGCCCTTTATGTCTTGAGCGCTTTTCATCCAATTTGAGCTATTTCTTTTGTCTATCCAAGAGGGAGTGTGGGTTGTATAGCTTAATCTGGATACATTGTAAATGCACCCAAAGTTCATTTTAAGCTGCTTAGGTTTATTCTTTATTATTTTTGACATGACTAGGCCTAGACTTTAAGTAAAATGGATACGACGCACAGTAGTAAGCAGGCTTGGAATATGATCAAAAAACTTAATGGTGATCTCACAGAGATCAAAGAGATCTATGTACAATAACGCCAAAAGAGATAGCCCAAGTTGCTTCTGAATAGCAAAACAATCGTTGCAAAACGCCAAAGATTATAAGAACTCAAGACCAGGAAACAACTCTCTTGCGAAACCTATTTACCATCGAAGAGCTCAAAAATGGTATTGACTATATGAAAAATAAAAAATCACCTGTGGTGGACGAAATCCTAACAGAGCAGATAAAACACCTCGAGCAAAAAGCGAGACAATGGGTTCTCGATCTATTTAACATCTGTCGCTCTACCTACCAGATTTTAAAACTGTGACGTAAATCAAAAGTAATAGCCCTTCTGAAACCTGGCAAAGACCCTGAACTACCGAGTAGCTACCGTCCGATATCTCTGCTATGCCATTTGTATAAATTATATGAACGCCTCATTTTGAACCGCATCCAGGAAACATTAGATGCAAAACTAATCCCACAAAAAGCAGGCTTTAGACCAGGTAAATCATGCACAGGCCAAGTGCTGAACCTAACAGAATACATAGAGGAGGGATTTGAGCAAAAAGAGATAGTAGGAGTAGCCTTAATAGACCTCACAGCGACCTATGATATGATAAACCACAGAACCTTGCTAACTAAGATCTATAACTGTTTTTGCCTATGACCTGGTAAATATCATTAGATCACTGTTGTGTAAAAGGCGCTTCTACGTTGTGCTAAATGGAAAGAAGAGTAGATGGAGAACCCAAAAAAATGGCCTACCTCAAGGAAGCGTTCTGGCTCCGACTTTATTTAACATCTACACCAACGACCAACCAATGCACCCTCAGACTGAGAGTTTTGTTTACGCCAACGACCTTGGTATAGCCGTAAAGGGGAAAACATACACAAGTAGAGTCGACAATGGAAGATGCTTTAAACATGATGTCAACTTACTACAAACAAAACTCATTAAAGCCAAACCCTACTAAAACCCAAGTATGTGCATTCCATCTGAACAACCAACTGGAGCATGTAAAACTGAATGTTCCTTGGAGGGACGACGCTTGAAATATACTGATAGGCCCAAATATCTTGGAGTGATACTAGACCGGTCATCATCATCATCAGTGGTACTACAGCTCTAGTTGAGCCTTGACCTTCCCCAGTCTATTTCGCTAGTCGTTTCTGTTCATCCCCAACCGTTGCTTTGCCGCGCCGATTTTCCTTGCGTCCTCGTCCACACCGTCCCTCCATCTCAGTCGTGGTCTGCTTCTACTCCTATTTCCCACTGGGACCGATAATAGAGTTCGTCTGGGTGGGTAATTTTCATTTGCTCTTGACACATGTCCAGCCCATCTAAGCCTAACTATTTTTATGAAGGATATTACATCTCTACCATTTACTATTTTTTTATACTTCTCGTACAATTCGAAAATTATATCGCCTTCTCCAAATACCATTCTCACAGAATGCGCCCATTATTCTTCTTAGTATCTTCCTTTCGAAGACGAGCAGAAGATTTGAGTCTGTTTTGGAGATGGTCCATGTTTCTGACCCATATGTCAGCACTGGTAGGATGAGTGTTCGATATATTATTAGTTTGGTTTTCTGGCTTAAATTTCTGTTTTTTAGCTGCTTGCTTAGTCCAAAATAACATTTGTTTGCTAGCAGTACCCTCCGTTTAACTTCTTCAGATGTGTCATTATCGTTTGTTATGAGAGAACCCAAATATGTAAACTTATTTACTACCTCAAAATTATATTGGTCTATACTGAAGTTTTTGTTCGGCGTTTCTAGCTCTATCTCTGTTATTTGGAATAGATGCTAACATTTTAGTTTTTTCCCCGTTTATTTTCCCCAGTTGAGTTTTTATACTAATTTTCAGAAAAATCGATACAATCAGAAAATATTGAGAGCTTTTACATTTTCACATTCATCGAATATACTAAATAGAGAACCAGGTCTCAAAATTTATTATACTTAGAATTCTATGATAAAATTAATAGAGTTAGTAAATCCATACCAGATTTGTCAAAGTAGCAAGAGTTACTTAACGGAGCTAATTTATTATCTGACAACAATTTTCTTTAACATATTTCAGTTAATTTAAAAAGAAAAGCAGAATTGCAAAAGTTTCACGTAGATAGGTGCAGTTGATTGTGCACTGAAAACTCATACTTAATGTTGGGCACGAGCTCGAACGAAGCGGGGGAGAGTCCAACATGGAGGCCAGGTGAGCGCCGGTGAAGCTATAGATTGATGCACATGGCACTATTAATTATATTGATATAGGGGTCTTATACCCACACGATTTGTTAAACAAGTTAGGATTACTGCTAAAGATACACGTACATAAAGCTAGGTATGTTTGCATATAAGGTTGATTGCTTTCAGACAGAAAAAAAAAACGAATCGGAGGAAATGTTCTATTGGAAATTGAGCTATTAAGAGGAAAGGTGTGAATGACTAGTTTTGTTCAGTTCGAGGCAATTTTTAACAAAGTGTATATAGTAATAAATTTTTATTGTCTAAGAATTCACAATATAAGGCAACAACTACCTGATGATATAAACAAAAAAAAAAATCCTACATAAATATCGATAACCACACTTAGAAACAAATAACATGCAAATTTTAAAAAAATATCAAGAGAAACTTTAATGAGCAAAATAGGACATTTCAAAAAAAATTTCAAAAGCAATCAAACGAAAGCATTTCAAAAAAATGCACAGGACATACAATATAAATAGAGTGGTTGCAAGATAGTAAGGATAAATGAAACAATCACATTGATCAAATGGTAGAAAACACAATTTTATTGTGTTTATTTTTATTTATTGTTTGGCACTTGGTACATTTACATTTAAATTTACATCTATTTTGTATAAAATATAATACATATGTTTACAAACAAATATCCACATTATTTATAAAGCCTATCGACTCTGGAGTCGCCACTAGGAAATCCTCTGACCTGCTATGATCTTGTGAAACACTGTTCTATGATGTGTCAGATAGTTTGTGGTTGTCCGCACAGAGTGAGGATGGTCGTTTACTCCATTTGTGCATCATGTAACCGTATCTGCCGTGGTGGGATCTGATTCAGTTCAGCATAGTCTATGTGTTGCGTGGTAAGTCAAAACCTGGTGGTTTTTGTGTGATGCAGGGTAAGCTGCTATTTTGTTGTTCCATCCATTCTCGAGTCCAAGTGGTCGTTAAGTTGAACTCATTTTCCACAGCAGTTTGTGCTGTTTTTATTGTCGTCTGAGGGTTACCGTTGGCAGCATCTATATCTTTATGGATTGGCAGGATCTCGTTACTAAGTATCTTTTTGTACTTACTAGTGAAGGAGTGTATGTGCCGTAGTTTGGGTGGTGAAATGTGGCTCATTCCACATTGCTTAAGGGTGGATTTGAACGTCACCAATTATTCTCATTGTATTGTTCAATTGGACATCTACTTTGTGTATATGTGAACAGTTGAGCCAGGCTGAAGAGCAGTATTCCGCGGTCGAAAAGACAAGGCCCAGGGCAGATGATCGCAAGGTGGAAGCTGATGCTCCCTATGTTATGCCACACAGCTTCTGGATGATGTTGTTTCTGGATTTAAGTTTTCCTTTGTTTTTGACAGATGTTACTTGAAAGATTTGGGGTTCTATCAAGAGTCACCCCAAGGTACTTTTGTGTTTTGTTGTAGGTGACTATGCAAGCTTGTTATTTAGGTGGAAACTGGAAACCTCTGTTGGTTGGAGCCTCCAATGAGGGGTGTAGAGTTAGTTTGCATCTGTAGTAGAATACTACACGTACCCTCTGGGTAATGCTAAATGAACTAGCACATACTGGCGGTCAGATAATCCCGTGATCTTCTGACAAGATACACATTGCAAACAATGCCGTTAAACAAAATTGGTCAAATAGTCTCAGACAAGTCACCAATTTGGAGAAGAAAGCCACCAACGTCCAACAGGTAGTCCTAGAGATGATAATATTCCAAGAACATAATGGGCAACTTTGCAGAAAAACACACAATATGTTTAGATAAAAGAAGAAAAACTCTCAAACTTAATATTTAAATGTCTTTCTTGATTTTCTTCTTTATTTATTTTTCCTCTTCCATTTCTATAATCGTTTTCTGCATTAAGTTTGGTTACAGGATTATTAGCTTCATAGAGTTAAACTATTTTTTTGGATTTTTGTCATAATTGACTCTTTCAATAGATATTGTTCTGAAGCTATTTTTTGTTGTGGCATCTTAAAGTAATTACTATTTATATTCAATTTCTACTTCGCAAGTCGTTCTGAATACACAAACATTAATAATTTAAACGGATTGTGTTTTTTGTTACTTGGTGAAAAAAAAAAAGAATAATTTTTCATTCTTGGGAAGTGGATTTTTTTTTATTTATCTACTGAACTTGATCTAATGAAGCAACGCAGACAGTACAAAATACATCAGAATCAACAGGAATACAAGGAAATCTAACGGAAATCCATGGGCAAGAGTTAAAAACGCAAAGGAAAGCTAGATGAAAGAACGTTGTGAAGAATTGAAATCACTACAAGAAAAGGGAGACAGTTTTAGACTACATAAAAAGGTCAAAGAAATTTCGAGTATATACAAGAAATATAAGACTCGCCTGAAGACGGAGTATGCTATAAAAGTAGCAAAACTAGGCAAGGTCCCTGGACCGAATGGAATTACTACGAAAGCCATAAAGCTGTTGGATGATGATAACATCGACATGCTGGTAACAATTTTCAATCTGGAATTGTTAGGTTAGGTTAGGTTAGTTAGATTAATTTCATTTGACGTAAAAAATCTTTTTCCTAGTATCCCTCCTACAGAAACTTTTATTCCAGTAAAAAACCTTTTAAACCAAAATAGTACAAATCCAATAATTATATCTGAAATCTTACATCTTCTTGAAGTTTGCATCAACCAGGACTACTTTGAATTTAATAATAAAATATATACAAATAACAGTGCAGGACTTATAATGGGTAATCCTCTAAGCCCATTGCTATCAGATATTTTTATGGATCATCTAAAGACAAAGATTTCAAAACATCCGTATTCAAACAGTTTTTATATTGGTAGAGATACGTAGACGACGTACTGGTATGTTTTACAGGAACTAACAGGCAACTCGACCAATTTTTATCGTATATTAATTCACTTCATAGTCATATTGAATTTACAATAGAAACAGAACAAAATCAATGCATAAATTTTTTAGATTTAAAAAATTAGCAGACTTCAAAACAAACATGACTTCTCCATATTGCATAAACCTACCCATACTGACACGACTATACACAATTCATCATCCCATCCAACACAACATAAACTGGCAGCTTATCATAGTATGTTACATAGATTAATAGAAATTCCGATGTCAAAAGACAACTTTGAGACAGAATTAAATATAATTAAGCAAATAGCAGTAAACAACGGATACAACGAACAAACAATTAATAAAATGTTAAATCAAAAAACTACACAAGAAAGCCCTGAAATTAGTATTTCCACCACCAAAGAAAAAACCCAGTACCTTCTGCTCGATTACATATACAGGCAAAATAACAACAAAAATTGCCAAACACATAAAAAAGAAAGGAATAACACCAGCTTTCCGAAGAAATAACAACCTAGGCAAATATATTAAAAATATCAAGAGCCAAAATAAAAAACACTTAAATAGTGGTGTGTACAAACTTCAATGTGGCGACTGCCCAAAAACTTACATCGGTTAAATTGGTAGAAACTTTGATAACCGAATAGCAGAACATAAAAGGGCTTTCAAGAATAGAAAAACAGATTCGACATACGCACTTCACCTTCTAGATCATAATCATTCTTTTAACGACAAATTTAAAATTCTTCACATTCAAAATAAAGGCCTTAAGCTATCTTTGTTAGAATCTATGGAACTCAACAAATTAAAAAACACAGATATAATTCTGAATGACCAACTTGAGAAAAACAGTTCTCCCCTCCTCAACCTAATTTATTAGAGACTATAAATTTGTAAACCAAGCCAAAAATAGATCACTCCCCCCAAGATGGACAGAATTCTACAAAAAGCCCAGAGTGAGAAAAAACTCCAAAATCATACCACACACACAAGGAAGATAGTTCGTAGCTTAAATCACCCAGAATATCGCAAATCGCCTTATACACAGTGGGCACAGCTGCTCATACAAGGATACAGTCTGTATTGTGGTATTGTATAATATTTTATATATTTTCTTTATTATAATATAGACTATACTAATTATGATTCTTCTGTTCACAGGTCACCTACAAAAAAAACTACAAAAAAACATAAAAAAACGGCTTCGGTCACCAAAAAAAATCAAAAAAAATACTAACAAAAACCGGCTTCGGCCACCAAAAAAAATTAACAAAAACCCCAAAACCCGGGCACGTAGGGCCCAACTCCCTTGAGCACCAAGTCGCCGAACTGTGCCGGGACTCAGAGCGGAGACTTGAGGCCCAAGTAAGCAATTTTAGTTCGCGGATAAGCTACATTAAGATAAACAGGAATAAAGCGGAGATGCGCTGTCCTGAGTTTTTGCATACGGTTAGGAAACCATGTTGGGGTTCTATTACCCAGGACCTCCACATGAAGAGCACTTGGCTGATTGTTGTGCCTCTATAGCGAATCAGATTGCCATAGGGGGGAAATTGTTACACCGATCGTACTACCTGGGTGAACATTTCTCATAGGCTGGGTTCAAATTGCTTGCTTGAAAAATAGATCACTTGAGAAAGGCTATCAGCCGAAACAGCTGTAGTGATAAGATTTAAAATAAATTTTGTGAAAGTTTGAAAACAAAGTTTTTAGTGTTTTATTGTTACATAATGTTTTATTTCTTTTATAAAGTCAATATCTTTGGAGATCCATTTCACATAGCTAATTTGTTGGGATTAGTTATTGTATAAAGTCGGCCCAGTTTTTGCTTCTATGTTTTTCCAGTTTTTCTGTTTTTTTCTCTGACATCTTTCAAGTCGTTTCTTATTCACTCTATTATTTCTTTTACAGTTAGCTGGTCTTCCGTTGTTGTACTTCTTTTAACTACACCTATTACGAAATTTACTATTTCTGCAATTTTTTCGTCTAGTTCGTTGAAAGCGTCGATTATTAGAATTGTGAAAAAGTTTCTCTGACAATTACTTTGTCTGAATTGTCAGTATGTTATCGTTCTCTGGTGTGTATGGGCTAGATTTACCTCTTATTCTTCTAAAGTTGGTTTGTGATTATCTATTTCTTCTGCCAGTCTTCGTATACCGCACTGTACTTCTAATTTGTACAGTATTGGACAACTAGGTTGGGAATCTGTTTCCTCCGAGAAAACGTATCGATCCTTCTGGTCCTATTACTATTATCTTTTGTTTTTCTTCTAGGCAGCCACATGATACTCTTCTGTTCCTGTTCGTCTTGCCTATTTGGCGATCTTGCGTTTAAGTCACTTACTGTTACCATTGGCTTTTTAGTGTCCAGTGTAGCAATGAACTTTTCATTGTGGGTTGGATACTGTGGGATCATGTAAGCTAAGGTTACTTTAACTGTTGTTTCTCCTTGCTTTATTCTTATTATTGTCGCTTAAATTGTTATTAATCTATCTGTAGTAGGCATCCTTGAATGTCTGTTCATGCTAAGGGGGTTTTGGCATTTAAACACCACGCTTGCCAGGCGGGTTGGTGAGTTGGTTTGGGAAATTGGTGGGATAGTAGGTATTGGGTAGGAATGGGGTAAGGACATGATTTCTCTCTACTGGAGTTGAGAGAGAATCAAGGCTCGCGTAGGGCAGGATCGCATCCCTGAAGTAAGTCTATCCTCCACTGGGATTGTGAAAGAGTACCTACCCGCAACCGCTGGAGGCGAATAGGCCTAACTTGGGCAGCATTTTGCAAATTAAGCCATATTCTAAAAAGTTAAATTCACCTGAACGTGAGCCTCCGAGACCACATAACAAACCAACAAATCAGGCAAAGATCAGGAGTTCAAGACATCATCGAAAGAACCACGTCGCTTAAGTGGAACTGGGCAGGGCACTTAGCCAGAGCACAAGATGGACGGTGGACAAGACGTATTATGGAATGGAGGCCCAGAAACTATAAAAGAAGCCGAGGACGACCACCGACTAGATGGACCGATGATATAAAACGTGTAGCGGGAAACTGGCTACAAGCGGCCCAGTGTAGAGAACACTGAAAAGAAACTGAGGCAGGCCTATGTCCAGCAGTGGACGCGATTGGCTTGATGAGGCATCCTTACGTGTTTCATTCGTTTTTTTGAGTAAACTAAAGATCCATTCTAAGATTGCTCTGTGACATGTTTATTGGTATATCTGGAATATGCCATATCCTGGAATTTTCACTCCTATGTTCTCACTACGTTTTGTTTACTGTATTGCTAGAACAGCTAGTTCTTCGACACTATCGCGATCTGCTGAGGTTCTATTAAAATCTTTGTTTTTAATATAAGATTTATGTTTATTTTCTCCTCGTAACTTATGCCTTGGGATTATTTACAAGGAGGAAAATGATATAAACGGTACAAATAAGTTATTGTTATATATTATAAAAACTTGAGAACGAATTACCCTCGACTTTTGACACGAAATTAAGAAATTACAGCCAGGATATAAAAGTATAGCGTTATTAATGCCTCTCGTCTCGTTTAATAGCAATAGCTTTTATAGAATACTTAATCCTTTCAGATAAAATTGGCAGCCTGCGGTCAAAGGAACACCCGGTAAATTTGCAGCTCCGTCGGGGCATCTTCATTGTGATTTATCAAGTCGGCCGTTTTGAGTAGCAGCCGTTGACAAGCGATGCAGTTAATTTTTTTAGGAAGACAAATGAAACCTTACTAGGCCAAAAGTTGAGCAATCACCGACCCGTCCGTCGTTCTTTTGTTCTTCCTGCCTGACGACTTTTTCAGCCAAAATTATATTGTCAATGAAAATTGCTCCAACAAATTTGTTCTTTACCAAAGTTATTTATAATCGAAATTAAGATAATTAGCTGGTTGGAAATGTAAAAAGTAATTTTCATTACCGAGTTAATTCTTATTGCTTGGTGCTTGGGTTATTATTGTTATTGCAAACGCTTAGTTTGATTTTCAAGGAAGTGCACGAAATTATTTTAAAAAGGAAAAAACTATATATATATATATATATATATATAATATATATATATATATATATATTATATATATATATATATATAGAAAATTTGGGAGAGAAGAAGAAGTATGGTGGTTGAGTTATAGAAATTTAAGAATGGCCTTATGGTCTCGGCAGGCTTTAAAAAATGTTAAATCATAAAGAAGACAATTCTTACGTAGCAGCAGATTGCTATATGATTTAGTGATATATTTTACCATCTCACTAAATCATATAGCAATTAGCTGCTAAAGTACGTCCACTTTATCTTTTCTCGTGCGTCATGATTCATTTTTCAAACAAGTTAAGGCTGTTTTAATCGGAGCACCAAAATTTTTTCTCTGTTACTTACCGACAAAATGTTTCGAAATTTGGACATGTTATTCAAAACTATGTTGCCTTTAAAATTATGGTTTTACTTTTTTTATTTTTTTTGAATTTTCTGTTGAAAAATTGGATTATACTGTTTAACGTTCTATTCTAACCAAACGTTTCACGCCCATCAGTTGAAAGAGTTTTTTTTTCTGTAATCGTTGATTCTTTTTTCACCTTTCTGTGTCCAGTAATAATCGAGAAAAGCGTATTCAAACTTTAAAGAAAATTGCTAAAAAATACTGAAATCTAATAGTGAAACGTGTTCCTCATCATTGTCGCTTAGCTTGATCGTTATCGCATTAGTGACGTCAAATCTCATGAACGTACGGATAGGGTCAGTTAGTTCGGTTAAATCGGAATCCATTTTAGTTCTTTTATTCTTGTATTTTCTTTATCAACTTGCTTAGTTTTTACAGTTTACAGTATTCTTATTTATTTGAAAACATTGAAATTATTTAGTTTACGGGTATGTTTAAGTAATATATTATTAGTTTAGTGGTATAAGTTAAAAGTTCTTTAGTTTATGCGTATTTTTAAGTATTACATTAGGTTAGTGATATAAGTTATAATAGACAAGATACGACCCAGTAAACGTCCTAGGTCAAGGAAAAGGAGAGCAATTGCACTACAGTAAGTATTTATTATTTATATATTTACAACCGTTTTTAAAAGCTTTTATTTAACTTATATATATATATATATATATATATATATATATATATATATATATATATATATATATATATATATATATATAGCGTTGATTACGTTCTTCACAAACACCCGCTGTTTGTTTTATTTTAAAAATATTATAATAGTTTATCTTCAGTAAGTTCGTATCTTTTTCCTAGAATAATTTTGTTTCTTTCTCATATTTTTAGGAACTTAAAAATCAAAAAAGCTACTATAAACAAAAGTTCTTCATCAAATAGTTCATTCCATCAAGAATTAGCAGAAACCTCTACTTTACCTAGTTGTATTGTCGATTCGTAAGTAACCCTTTTTACTTTTTTTTATTTACTTACCGTAAAGTAAGTAAACTAGAGGGTTCATGACCTTACATATTATTTGTTTATGGTCAAAATATTACCAATGTTTTACTCTTAAATAATAATAATAACAAATAATATCATTTGCAGAAAATACTTTAAAGTTTTATCGTTATTTCTAGTAATAGCTGTCATTCTCAGTCAGTTGAGATTGCCTCTCCGCAAAAACCATCTTTTTCGGTAGAAGGCAGAAGAATAGTGAACATAAACTTTTTCATTAAATCTATTCAAAGTTTGAATAATCATTCTCCATTTACATGCAACTTTTCTAATATGGGATTATCAAAGAAAAAATGGACGGATTGATAAGTACATTGACTTTTAAATGTCAAATGTGCAATATTGAAAAGGAGATAGCAACATAGGATTCTGGTAACAATTCACTGAACTTGAATGGTTCTGGTTATTCAGACATACAGCAGCAGCACGCTGCATTAAATATACCTGTGATGTCATACAGGCAGCATGCAAAACATACGGAGACAGTTGCAGATATCATCGGCCACACACTTTGTGATTCCATAGAAGAGGCTGGACGGGAGGAATTAGCTTTAGCGAAAGAAATTGGTGAAGTAGATTCCGACGGAAATGGGTAAGTAAACTACGATGATTCTTCAGGTGTAGTACCTGACGTTGTAAAATTTATTAAATTAGTACGCCTTTGATGGATAGGACATGTAATTAGGCGAGATGAAGATGAAACGATCAGAAAACTTGTCGACCGAAGAGGACCAGTGGGAAGACGAGCCACAGGAAGACCAAAACTTAGGTATCAAGATAACATAGAGGATGATCTAAAATCCATCGAAGTTAAAGCATGGAGAAAGTTGCCAGAGGCAGGGGCGAATGGAAGATTGTTCTGAAGAAGGCTTTGGCTCATGACGAGCTGTAATGCCATTATACATTATAGTATGTAATGTATATTCCAGTCGGAGAGCTTTTTCCTCACAGTGCGTCGCCTCGAAATACTTGCCAGATCATAATACATTTACTATTATAATGGTTTCGCAGGTACCAATTTTTTATAGATAAATAAAAATATTTTTTGTTTAATTTTTACTACGCTAATAACAGTTTTCTCTAACAAATAAATAGCTTGTTGAAATCATTTTCAAGCTATAACTGCGAAATTGTTTATTTGCTTGTGATGTTAAATTGTAATTTTTTTGATAATAATATTCTTATGTTATTTTAAATTTATTATAAATAAACACCATGGTGTTTTTTGCAGTCACGTTTCCCAAATTTTATTCAATACTATGTTTAGCTAAGACATATAAATTAAAAATGTGATTAATTCTTTTTAAAACATTATCTACGATAATCAATCTAAAAAGTGTATTCCGACAAAACTAATTTGAATGGAGAATAATGCATTTATTGTCAATAAACAACCCGTGGGCCGGCGCCACTGAATAAACATCGAAATGCAGATTTCAAATTAGGAAGTCACGTAGGAAGTCTGACATAAGCAGTGTAGAAAAGTAAGTGATACGCCCACTTCAAATCGCAGTATGCTTTAACTGCGAAAACAGCCTTAAATGAAACGTACGTCGATATGTAGATAATTATCATTGATACCTACTACTGTCAATGATTAAAAAGTTTTTCTTAATAATATTTGTACAATCTCCCAAAATAATTAATTTTGTATACATTTTATTCTATTGTCACATAGCAGCTAGCAGTGTCGCACGCGATTATGATTTGGATGCGTGACCGCTACGGAACCACATAGCTGTGGAACACCTCATGTTGTTGCCTTACTTTTTTTTTAATTCTTGGTAATAATATTTAAAGCTGAATATAAACGAAGGCTAAACAGATGTGAGTGCTACAATCAATGACGAAGAAGTAGAAGCAAAGATCAAAAAGCTAAAAAACAGAAAATCACCGGAAACGGATGGTATACCCAATGAACTTTTAAAATATGGAGGCCCGGAACTTGCAAGTAAACTGGCACAACTATTTAACAAAATATTAAACAAAACAGAAACACCAGAGGAATGGCATAATAGTATCACAATCACCATATTTAAAAAAGGACAAAAAACCTGCCCACAAAACTATAGAGGAATAACCCTCTTAAATACAACAATGAAACTTTTCACGGGTATTCTCAAGGACAAATTGGAAAAAGCAAATCACTAATGCTGAAGAACAACAAGGTTTTACAAAAGGGCGGTCTATAACAGACGCAGTATTTGTAATAAAACAAATAAAAGAAAAAGCTATAGAGTTCGGCATGCCAGCGTATATTTGCTTCATTGATTTGACGAAGGCATTTGACAGAGTTCGCCTGGGAGACATTCTAAATATATTAATAGAAAATGAAACACCGACCAGTATAACAAAGATACTCCATAACCTAAACAACAACAACGTAACCAAAGTTAGAGCAGGAGACGAATTCACTGAAAATATTCCAACACCGGGAGGAATTAGACAAGGCGACAGTTTAAGCCCCTTCTTGTTTAATCTTCTCATGGGCAAAATTATCAACAAAGTAACATCTCTTAATCTCGGATATAGAATGGGCAACAAAAGAATTGGTATGGTGTGCTACGCAGACGATGCAGCAATTATTGCCGAATCAGAAAATGATCTCCAAAGGCAGCTCTTTCAGTTCTTTCAAACAAGCCGACTATTAAATATGAACATCTCTACCAACAAAACTAAATGTATGACAATAGCAAAAGATCCGCTCAGATGTAAGTTAGTGGTTGAGGACAACCCCATAGAACAGGTGATGCAATTCAGATATCTGGGCATAGATATATCAAGCACCCATGACCCAGTAAAGGACCTGAGGAGTCAGATCAACAAAGCATCTGCACTGTCAGGATGTCTGCGGGAGATAGTCTGGTCTAATCAGTATATGCGCACAGATAGTAAAATTAGAATCTATAAGACTTGCATACGACCGATCATGACATATGGCATAGAAGTGCGCGAAGATACCAACAAAACGAAACAGATGCTAAGGGTTGCCGAAATGAAAACCCTAAGAACAATAATGGGGAAAACAAGAAGGGACAGAGTGAGAAATACAAACATTAGAGAGCAGTGCAAAATTCAAGATATTGTAAGATGGGGAAGACAGCGCAAGAGGATGTGGTACAAACATGTAAGACGAATGGATGAGAATAGACTCCCAAAAATTGCCCTAGAAAACAATCCGCCTGGTTCAAGACCCCCCGGAAGACCACCTAAAAGATGGAGGGATAGTTGGCAATCTACCTCCCAAGAAATTAACCAGAGGCAGCTTCAGAATTAAACAGATCGAAAGATCTACAAAAAGTAGAAGAAGAAGAAGAATATTTAAAGGATATTTTTGGAAAATAGTAATTATTAAAATTAGTTTAATATTAAAAAAAATACAAATAAACTGTTTAAATTATATTTATTTCATTGAAATCATATAATAGAAGTATAACTTCTTACGTGCGTACTAAGTACACACACTCTTTTTTTTTTTATTGAAGTGTTTATTCGTTTTGACTATTAATTAGATTAATGAAATTAACATTAAACTGATTAAACAGCTTGAACCACAGGTGCATGAGCTATATTTTTCTGTGAATCTAATAATTATAATAGATAACGCTCCATACCGTAATGTACCGTCTCATTATAATTTAGGTTATATTATTTTTCGATTTTATTTTGTTAGATTCATAGTTGTAATTTTTAAAGTTTTGGGTAAATTTTTGTTTCCAGAAATCTATTAAAAGATTAAAATATTTATTAGTTTTACATATTTCTGGAGAAAATTTGTCCACTATAATCCCTCCCAAAGTGCTTAGGTCTCCTACTCTATTATCTCGCCACTGGAGAAGAGGGCATCTGCGTGGTCTCCTTCCAGTTGGGATTTCCTCCCACACCAGTCTTCCTGTTCGTTCATCAGAATCTCTTCTGAGGAGTCTTCTGGACTTTATTTATTTTATGATGTTGGCGTCTGGGTAAAGTTCCATTGAACAATTATAATAATTTAAATGTAGTCCTAAAAGAAACGGATGGTAAAAAAAGAAAAATCAAAGAAACGGCTCTAATTATGCTAAATGAGGCCAATTGTGTCGCAAATTCCTCGGCAGAATGTAGTAGGATCTGGTTACCAATATTGAAGGAGGAAGTTATTAATAAGAAAATACCAGTATTAATAAGTCAGTAACATATAGAGGATACATCATTTATGTTTTTTAAATAACGAAACTTATAAAATCAGAATTTTGGTGTTTATTGAAGGTAAACTAAATGCACAAACAAATACTTACCATGTCGGGATAGTATTATGAGGTTTTTTCCTAGTTTTTTCCCTCATAATTTACTATGGAATCACTAATAGGAGAATTTTACTGTCATCATGTCATGTGTTTGTCTTTTTAAAGACGAATTACATGCTATGATTTTTTTTTCTGATGGATATTCTCAAGTTAAAGTTGATTTCATGTAATCGAATGAACTATCTTATAAGTAAAGTCGTCCCAGGAGCGCAACTCAACAATATTGGCAATATCATTTTAAAGTCGTCTACTTTAAAATGCATAATGTATGTCTGAATTGTCAATATAAATGAGTCAGATAAAATTAAATTATTAGAAGGATTTTTCACTACGTAACAAAAAAACAAAATTTGTTTAATCTACTGTTTGTATTTTGAGAACGATTTCCGAAG
The DNA here is from genome assembly GCA_918026665.1 of Diabrotica balteata. Classification (NCBI taxonomy): domain Eukaryota; kingdom Metazoa; phylum Arthropoda; class Insecta; order Coleoptera; family Chrysomelidae; genus Diabrotica; species Diabrotica balteata. The sequence goes on from OU898276.1 coordinate 3,448,601, forward strand.
TGGAAATTGAAACGTCAATAAACGTATTTTTATTTTTAATTGTGGCTTATTCCCTGTTAAATAGTAATTAATTTAAAATGCCACAAGAAAATAGCTTCACAACTACATATATTTCGTCTTGATTTGGAGCCCCATCTTCTCTGCTTCCTTCTCGAACCTCACGAAAGTCTCCTTCATCCTTAATCGCGTATTTCCTATTAGATCGATATCTTCTGCAAATACCAGTAGTAAGTTTGGTCCTTCTCGATGAAATACTGTAGCCGGATTTTCGATTCTTGCACTTCTGATTATGTGCTCCAGAGCTAAGTTGAAGAATTATGTTACGGTCTTAGATAAAATATAGTATGCAGCTCGTAACGGTTAGTTACTGGATTAAATAGCATATTTGATACTCCCACGCCTTTAATGTATCATAAGCTCCAAGCATACCAAAAACATCAAAATGTAATGACAACCATCGCTTAAACATACTAAATTATGTTACGGTCGTAGATAAAATATAGTATGCAGCTCATAACGATTAGTTTTCTGCACGTGTCTTGGTTAAATAACATATTATGTTACGGTCGTAGATTAAATATAGTATGCAGCTCGTAACGGTTAGTTACTGGAATAAATAACATATTCGATAATCACCACACCTTTAACGTATCATACGTTATCCTCATATCCAAGCATACCAATAGCATCGGTATATAATACCGTTTTTGTCAATGCCCCCCCTTTCACCTTCCCCTTCCCTTTACAACGACCCCTTTGTACGTCACGATCCAATAAGCCATCACGCCTCCACCACAAAAAGCGTCAAAAACAAGGAGAATGGACCTTACAGAGAGAGAGAGAGAGAGACAGAGAGACAGAGAGAGAGAGAGAAAGAGAGAGAGAAAGAGAGAGAGAGAAGTTTATTGTTTTTAAAATGAGATTACATTTATAAAACACAACATAGTATAGTACAAACAAGGTAAAACATATATTAAAGTACTCATTATAAAATTTCAATAATTAAAAAATATATATCAATTACCGCAACTGTCCTCAAAAAATTCCTCTATACCGTAGTAACATTTAGATAACAAAAACTTCTTGATTGCTCTTTGGAATACAAAAATATTGCTTGAGGATCTTATATCGAGTGGTAGGTGATTAAACACTTTCTTACCAGTGTAAATAAATGATTTTTTAATTAATGTAGAGGAGGGAATTGGAAGTGGAATAACATAATTTAGACGAGTATTATAAGGGGAAACTTTCCAAATATCCTCTTTATGTTTTTTAAAAATTAAGCTCGGTAATTCAAGGATATATATGCAAGGAAGTGTCAAGATACCATGTTTCCGGAACAGAGGCCTGCAATGATGTACCAAACTTGACCTTGCATAAATATCTGAGTGCTCTTTTTGTAGCATAAAGTTTCTACTGAAATGATGAAGAGAACAGCTACCCCAAAAGTCAATACCGTATCTCAAATTTGATTCAATCAGGGCCACATAAAACACTTTTTGCAATCTTGAAATCTAAATGGTGAGCAACTGATTGGACCGCAAAACAACCCGATGATATCTTTTTTGCTTAAATATACAGTGTGTTGCTCAAATTTAAGTTTATTATCAATATAGAGACCTAAAAATTTGTTTACGGTATCAGAACAAATGCCTTCATTGTCCAGAGTAATGTTGTTTAAATCATTCTTAAAAGAACTTAATTTAGTTTTTGAAAAATTAAGTGTCAATTGATTAGCTTTGCACCACTCTAAAATTTTTTGCATATCACTACTAATAGTCTTGTTCAGTATTCATATGTTCAAATTGTGTTGTCATCTGCAAATATAGTAAACCGGCCATTAATGTCGAGGTTAGTTATATCGTTAAAATATATTAAGTAAAAAGATAGGACCCAAGACAGAGCCTTGAGGTACTCCCACAATTAATAAAGATATTGCTAGAGTAGCGCTCATTGATTGATACAGACTGGCATCTGTCTTCCAAGTATGAACTAAACCATTTTAGAGCAGTGTCTCTAAAACCATATCTTTCCAGTTTATTAAGTAGTATTTTGTGATTGACATAGTCAAAGGCTTTAGATAGATCACAGAAAACTGCGGCAGCAACATAATCGTTATTTAAGTCCAATGAACTCAAAGATGGCAATATATGTACTTTTTAATGACTGGAAACCGAATTGGAAGGAAGAAAGAAAATTGTGTTTTTGTAAGAACGTCATCATTCGGATTTTTACCAATTTTTCTACAACCTTTGAAACCGACGGCAACAAAGAGATAGGACGATAATTAGCAGGTAAATCGTGGTCACCACCTTTGTACATAGGAATAACCTTAGCACATTTTAAACAATCGCTAAAGTGAGCCGTTGGAAAAGATGTGTTAATTGCCTCCGATAAAATTCTCAGAACATTATCAGGAAGAAGGGATAAAACTTTATATGGGAACTTAGAATTTCATATGGAGATTTCCATGGGAACATGACCTGTTTTGTGCTCGTAGCCCTACTACTCTTTACTAACGACATAACGATGACCACTACATTCTTTCCGGAGGTCAGCACTGACGAGATTTATTCTTAAGTTAAAGTTGATTGGTCATTCTAGTTCTATTTCAGTGACAAATTGTTTTTCTACACTCTTCAGTATGTTGTTTGCTTTTATCTATAAATTATTATTTGTTTTTTTTTTGTATTTATATGAATATGAACCATTATTACTATTGTCATTTGGCTATTAGACCGACCTCATATCAGCCAGCAACCTACGTCCTTGTCAGTTTAAAAGCCAATTTAAAAATTCCGGTTTCTTTTGGTCGCGGAACAGAGAGTGCCCGACACCCAACAAGAGGCAGATGGCCACGGAATACTTGGACTTATTAACTTGAAAAAAATTCTCTTCTTGATTATTGCACTTAATTCTCTGTTCGAGCGGAACTTATTATTTGTAGTGTTTTTTCAGAGGCCTTATGGGTGTAGCGGCTACTCGGCGGACGCGTGCTGGATTCGTTATAGCAAGAGAGCCAAAAATGACGTATTGAGAAGTATAGACAGATTTTCAAAACCGATGCTTCTATTACTCTAGAAATATGGGCCTTAAACAATATTTAATCTACAAGGTCTTACCAACCTGAGTTACATTGTCTCTTTACAAAAGGCATTTGACAGAGTTCAACATCAAAAGATGATAAACATTTTAAAAGAGGCAGACCTGGATGACAAAGACCTCAGAATAATTTCAGAACTCTACTGGAATCAGACCGCATACATGAAAATTAACGGAGAAGAGACAGATCACATAAAAATACTACGTGGAGTTAGACAGGGATGTATCCTATCGCCGTTGATATTTAATATGTACTCAGAGAAAATTTTTAACGAGGCTCTTTACGGAATAGACGAAGGCATCCTTCTAAATGGTGGAAGATTAAACAATGTTAGATATGCCGACGACACCAAGGTGATAGCAGATAGTTTAGAGGGACTTCAGAGGCTAATGGACAGAATAAACGAGTACAGTCAACAATACGGACTAAACATTAATACCCACAAAACGAAACAAATGATTATCAGCAAGGAGAATATAAACGGGGCTCATCTATATATTAATGGGATGCAGATAGAGCGAGTAAAACAATTGTTACCTGGGAACTATTATTAACGAACAGTGGAGTAATTTACAGGAAATAAAGTGCCGCATAGGAAAGGCAAGAACGGTCTTTAACAAAATGAGCGCCATCTTCAAAAGTCACAACATATCCCTTGATACAAAAATGAGACATTTGAGATGCTATGTTTTCTCTGTGTTGTTGTACGGGCGGAGGCATGGACGCTTACAGACACCACTATTAAAAAACTTAAAGCATTTGAGATGTGGCTTTATAGAAGAATGCTAAGAATATCATGGACAGCAAGGATCACGAACAAGGAAGTTCTAGGAAAAATGAAGAAGGAACCAGAGATTGTGTTTACGATCAAACGCATAAAATTGCAATATCTGGACACGTTATGAGAAATCAGCACTATTACTCCCTGCTACAGTCTATATTGCAAGGTAAAGTCAAAGGTAAGCGAGGACCCGGTAGAAGGAGAATATCATGGCTGCGGAATTTAAGAACATGGTTTAAGAAAACCTCAACGGAGCTGTTTCGAGCCGCAGCGAGCAAGGTTATGATTGCCAATATGATTTCCAATATCCGAAACGGATAGGAACCAGAAAAATTGTACGTACAGATAAAGAATATTAATTAAAGGTTTTTTCGTCTTTCGCGTCGTAACCCATCGTCCATATTTGAGGATACTGTGTGAACCACAAGCACTTATATAGTGGAATACACTAACTAATAGAAATTCAACGAACGATTGATATCTCGCCATCAGGCAGTTACGAAAAAGACTGTCTACAGACCGAAATCGGGAGTCAGCAAATTCTTGTTAGAGTTTATGTAGTAAGGCTATTTTTATATGCAATGTCATTATTATATTTTGTTTAGAGGCTCATGCAGTTTTGTCTGTACATACTGTCAAATTAGCCATAAATCGTATATCTGTGCCGTAGAGGTAAAGGGTAGTATATCCATCTAGTGAAGTTTTGAGATAATGGAAAAATAAGATGAGTTCCAAAAAATTATTTCAATCATTCTTAATCTGAAGGCATATGAAATTATGTATTTATATAATTGTAACGTTATATATTAGTTATCAAATCAATATTGTCCTACTGTGATAAGAAATTTGTTTATATATTGGATAGTATTTATACTTAAGATCTTTTGCCTCGGCATGTACCAGCAGATAAAACAGTGTACAAAATAGTAAGTGCTTACATAAACTCAAAGAAAAACACAAAAAATGATAAAAAAAACATTTATATTCATATTTTTTTTATTTGTAACAACTAAATTTCTATAGAAGTCATGAAACTGACAGGGGTCCATTGTAAAAGAATTAGTAAGTGATCCTTTTTCTTCTGTGTGATCCCTTTCGGTTTTTAATATCGTAGTGGTAACTGCTCTCTGGAAGATTGGTCGCAGTTGCAGCTCTTCTAGCGACGTGCAATTCTTTGGGTCTAATTTCTTATCTTTTATTTCTTTGGGTCAAAAGCCTCTTTATAAAAAATTATGGTCGGTGTGTCTTTTTTTACTCGGAATTGGACTACGTTTTAAATAAAGAAATTACTATTGTCGGTATTTTTCTTTTTACTTATGAATGGGGATTGAGACTGAGCGTAAAGTACTTCAAAATTGTTAAAGTCATCTTTGTCCATTTTAATTACCTGAGCACCTACGGAACTAATTAATTGCTACAAATCCCAAGGCGTTATGATCTGCATTGCTGGCTGTTTTTTTACAGGTCTTTCAATTACAGCGTGCCCTTGGTCAGCTTTTAAATGAGTGTGTCCTCTCAGTAAATATTTATGGTTAACTACTTTTAAATTAGGGCAGATATTCAAATGCAAAAAGTAGCTCATCATTACCACAACATTGCGATTTTGACTAGGGCAATTATCTGATCAAATAACCAGTTCTTCCACATCAGTTTGTGATAGAACTGTCATAGCCATTTATTTAATGCCGAGACAATTTCATGGCCACCTCTTCCAGCTTCGGATTCATCCCAGATAAGGTAATACGATTTATTTTCTGTGGCGTCGTATATCGTGAGATTTATAGTCCATAATTTCAGCTTGTAGAAACTTTGGTTATTTGCCAAACAAGACGTAGGCAAGCATTTCTGCAAATCACACATTATAAGTTTAGTTTTCCAGCTGATTGTCTGCTTTCCTTTTTTATCGTTTGCTCTCATTTTGTATCGACTTTCTGCTTCTTGAAGATGCTATTCATAATATCGCCGTAATGTTATTGTTTCTTGCTCGGAACAGTTTTTTAATTGTAGCATAAACCGATCGCAACTATTACAAGTTGAATTAAATGTTGAATTAAAATCATTATTGAAAATTTTTTATACAGCCATAATTTAACAATTTCATTATTTGGAAGGTGGTCTTCTTCACACTTTAAGGTATATATTTTGTACATTTTTTCACGGCTTAATTGTGGTCCTAGATATTTCTTGGCAGTTTTGGATCGAAAATAATGACTTTCATAGCACGGAGGAAGTCATTTTTGCTTTTATTTTTTGTTACTGTTCAAGTATCTATTAAGTAAAATGCTCTGTCAATTAAGGTGACTAACACTAGTGTGGAGATATTGCTGTTTATCGCGCGCGAAATAGTGTACCTGATAAACAAATCTGACAGCTCATGGAGTTACTTTGTATGCTTTACCTCGTTTTCCAAAGGATATACTACTTTTTCTTTTGAGAATATCTAGGCCACCAGTAATACTTCACATACCATCTTTTGCCACAAATAAGATTGGAACATATTAAGCTTAGCCACAGTTTTAAGTCAAAATTAGAAAAAAATGGAGTTACTACCCTTTACCCCTACGGTACAGATATACTTGGCTGCTATATTGAAGATTATATCGTTAAAATTGAAGATATTTATCGCTTAGCTCTTGGACTAACACTTATTGCCTGATTCTATGGTCAAAGATTCGCAAATTTAAAGCTGGACTTATAGGAAACGATGACGAAGCTTTTTAAAAATGAAGTGTGTACGGTAGATAGAACCTGTTGACTTTTTTATGCTAGCCAACAAATTTGCACAAGAACTGTTTGTTTTATAGGTTAGGAAGGCCACTGGAACTGCTTAGCATGTAGCACCTGCTGATTATATGATTAAAATTGATTTTGTCGCTATATTCGCAACTAATCTATATGAATATAAAATAAATAGGGATTATTTAGGGAAAAGGTAGTAGAAAAAATGAGCAGGAACATAAGAAGAAGTCATTGCAATTTGAAAAAACCCTTAGGAGGGAAGTGTGAAAATAAAGAGACCTAAAAGTATTCAAATAAAGTTTAACACGTGAATCGCTAGGTAAATAAAAAAAAATTAACTTCAGGGCTACCTCACAATATTTTATATTTCATTAAAGTCGCAGTATCTATTTAACCAATAAAACATTTTTTTTTTTGTTGCGACAGAGCTTAAGTGTCACATAACCTAAAGAAATATGTTTATTGACTATGGCCATGAAGCCTGCACTTATCTTGTCAAAGGACCATATAAATTCTTCAAACTTTTTACAGGTGAGACTATTGCTAATATAGTAGAAGAAAACAATAGATACTCAGTGCAGAAGAAAACTCAAACAAAATATAAAAGTTCTCGTTTGAAATGGTCGCGCGATACAACAGCTAAAGAAATTGAAAAATTTTTAGGCTTTGTCATCTGTATTAGATTAAATTCCTACCCAAAAATCACAAATTACTGAATTAATAACTTTTGAATTAATACTACAAGTCATTCATTTCAACAATAATGCATCTATAAATCTGGATCCTAATGATGTACCAGTAAAAGATCTATTTGTTGAAGAAACAATTGTGCCATTAGCGAAAATTCCTTTTTGAATATAGGGATAAAAGTGGATGTTGTCCAGTCGTTGGGCCACTCTCCGGTTTCCCAAATCTTTTTGCAGATCATATGCATAACATTTACTCCAACATCTTCAATCTCTTTTAAAACTTTTGCGGTGATCTGGACTGCGCCAGGAGATTTTCTATTCTTCACTTTTTGATTGCCTTTTTTAACTCTGACTTTAGAATGTGTGGTTTTCTCTCTACAGTGAACTTACTGTGATTTGCATTCTGGGGATCATCTGCATGGACTTTGACAATATTTTCTCCATACCTCCACAATCCCTTTCTCGTCATTTATAATATGATGGTTTTGATCCATTATTGTTTGTATGATTGGTTTAAATTTCCTGGGCAGATATCGAACTTTGTTATATAGCTCATGGGATTCATACTGGACCTTAATATATACTGCGGGAAAGATATTCATTCACTGAGAGCCTCTACGAGCATCGTTTTATATCTCACACAAAACTTGCTCGAAAATTGTTGTAGGATTTATCCAAATAATTTTTAAGTAAGTGATACTTTGGCTCATAAACATTTGGAACATAAAACTTACTTGGATGGAACAGTAAGATAAAATAGAAAACTTAATATTGTTCTGAAGCTATTTTCTTGTGGCATTTTAAATTAATTACTATTTAACTGGGAATAAGCTACAATTAAAGATAAAAAATACGTTTATTGACGTTTTCAATTTCCACTTCGGAAATCGTTCTCAAAATACAAACAGTAAATTAAACAAATTTTGTTTTTTGTTACATAGTGAAAAATTCTTCTAATAATTTAATTTTATCTGACTCATTTATATTGACAATTCAGACATACATTATGCATTTTAAAGTAGACGACTTTAAAATGATATTGCCAATATTGTTGAGTTGCGCTCCTGGGACGACCTTACTTATAATATAAGATAGTTCATTCGATTGTATGAAATCAACTTTAACTTGAGAATATCCGTCAGAAAAAAATCATAGCATGTAATTCGTCTTTAAAAAAATAAACACATGACATGATGACAGTAAAATTCTCCTGTTAGTGATTCCATAGTAAATTATGAGGGAAAAACCAGGAAAAAAAGAAAAAAAACATAGAGAATTTGATAGATCTCAAATATGTAAACACGCATGGGATAATGAACATAGGGTTCAATGAAATAATTCAAATGTAGTCCTAAAATGCGGATGGTAAAAAAAGAAATATCAAAGAAGCGGCTCTAATTATGCTAAATGAGGCCAATTGTGTCGCAAATTCCTCGGCAGAATGTAGTAGGATCTGATTACCAATATTGAAAGAGGAAGTTATTAATAAGAAAATACCAGTATTAGTAAGTCAGTAACATATAGAGAATACATCATTTATGTTTTTTAAATAACGAAACATATAAAATCAGAATTTTGGTGTTTATTGAAGTAAACTAAATGCACGAACAAATACTTACCATGTCGGGATAGTATTATGAGGTTTTTTTCCTGGTTTTTCCCTCATAATTTACTATGGAATCACTAACAGGAGAAGTTTACTGTCATTATGTCATGTGTTTATCTTTTTAAAGACGAATTACATGCTATGATTTTTTTTCTGACGGACATTCTCAAGTTAAAGTTGATTTCATATAATCGAATGAACTATCTTATAAGTAAAGTCGTCCCAGGAGTGCAACTCAACAATATTGGCAATATCATTTTAAAGTCGTCTACTTTAAAATGCATAATGTATGTCTGAATTGTCAATATAAATGAACCAGATAAAATTAAATTATTAGAAGAATTTTTCACTATGTAACAAAAAACAAAATTTGTTTAATTTGCTGTGTGTATTTTGAGAACGATTTCCGAAGTGGAAATTGAAACGTCACTAAACGTATTTTTTATCTTTAATTGTGGCTTATTCCCAGTTAAATAGTAATTAAGAAAACTTAATTATTGTTAAGAAGTAGAGAAAGCAAAATTACAGAAAGGTGAAATATAAACTAGAGACAGTGATACGGGTGTGATAATGCTGAAGTAGAAAGCCAAGCGCGAGGTGTTGACTCAAACATCAAACATACTGTCAATATGAAAACTGTTAAAACGAAATAAAGAAATATTGTAGAAAAAACTGAACTCATAGTCGAGTACAATAACTCAAAAGCGTTCACAGACCTTTCAGATCAGATAAAATTTTACAATCATTCACTCAAGAAAGGGATTAAGAGGTACATAAAACTGCTAATTTTGACCTAATTTTAGGAACCATAGGTGTAAAGAGTTCAGAGAAGATATTCTGGAAGCTCTACTCTTTCCAATCACAGCGCCGCACAAGGTAGAGCCTCAAGAAAATAACAAAATTAAGAATGCGTAAACAGAAATCGTTGTGTGGTATATTACCACCGAATAACACAAGAATACGATATAAATAACTGCATCCAATAAGACTCCTTAGTGTCCCTAAAAATGTATAATGTGCAATAAACATTACTACGTTTCCTGCTTCTTTGTAGCCTACTCTGCCAACGAAATAGAGTTTTACAAATTTTGTTGCTAATTTTAAATCTATAAAGTATTTTTCTTGCAGAATGTGTTTAGTTTTTTCTAATAAACAAACTTCGATACGATATAGGAATATAAATAACCTATCTGCATAAACTCAGTTCTTTAGTAACCGAAATTCCGGGGAAGTGAGCTACTGGGTCTGCCAGGCTACATAATTTTTACTCCCATATAAATATATAGCACTCTCGGTATAATGAAAATGCCACGCAACAAAATATATCTGTAAAGCATGCGACATAACTGCTGTGCCACAAAAACATAAACTAATTTTTTAGTTTGGCACACCGTGAATGCCACATGGCGATTAACGTGTTAAGATAAACAGGGCAAACTATATGAAAACATTTCCTGGTGCTTAATGTACACTTCTTCTCTTTTTCATGTACCATATCATTTCCGAACGTTGGTTACCATCATAGCTATCTTAATTTTATTCACTGCCACCCTAAAGAGTATAAGAATCTCGCAAGTTCTTCAACCATGAGGTTCTTCATCGTTCTGGACTCCGTTTGCCTGCTATGTTTCCTTGCATAATATTTTGTAGCAACCTATATTTGGGACCTCTCATTACATGTCCGAAATATTCCAGCTTTCTCTGCTGGATACTTTTTATGATCTCAGTAGTCTTGCTGAGATGTTCTAGTATTGTGGAGTTTCGAATCTTCTTCACTCAGGAAACTTTAAAATTCTTCTATAGCACCACATTTCGAAAGCCTCAAGGCGATTTAGATCGATTTTATTCACAGTCCAGGACTCGACATCATAAAATAAGACCGAGAATACGGAGTAGCGAAGTAGGCGGATCCTCAATGCCAATTTTAGGTCTCTATTACATAACATCTTGGACATCCTTCTAAAAGCAGCTCTAGCCTGCTCTATCCTAGATCTAATTTCGTCGTGACTTTCTGCGTTACAATTTAATTGCTGTTCAAGGTAAACGATTTTATCAACTTGCTCAAGTTTGATATTATTTACATTCATTTACATTACATTATTTACATTGTTTACTTCTTCGCCCGTACACAAGTATTCCTTCTTGTTTTTCAGAAAGTGCTTTTCTGAAAATTCTTTCGGAGTAAACGTTAAAAAGCAGTGGTGACAAGAGGCATTCCTGCCGTACTCCTCTTTTAACAGTGAGAGGCTGTGATTCCACACCATGTACTAAAACTGAAGTTGTTTGATTCCAATATAAATTTGCAATTATTCGAACGTCTCTGCCGTCCAAGCCAATGTCTTTTAGAGCTTCGATCAATAGACACGATCATATGCCTTTTGGAAGGCAATCAAACAACAGTATATGTCTATAGATATATCACGACATCTTTGAGTATGTACGCTGATGATGTACAATTACAATGAATTACCGAAAAGACTTTAGAAGAAAAACAGGAACATTAGAGACAAATTCATAATAGCTTTAATTGCCTTGAATCATGGGGAAATAGATGGATACAATAGTTGGAGATACTTTTATTATTTTATTATCTAATGAATATATAGGTACTTTTATTAAGTATCTTTATTATTTTTAGGTCTTAAACTATATTGTAATTAAATGCCAAACTTTCCTTGAAAACACAAATTTCTTCAAAATACCAACTCCAACACAAAAATTTGAATTTTGCGAAGTACAAAATAAGTCATTGATATGTTTGTTTATCTAGTGTCGGCCACCTACCTGGAAGAAATGCTTCAATAAAACAATAAACATTTCCTGTCGCCCTTCTGTCCTTTCAAGAAACTTGTTAATTCTCGCAGTCGGTACTTCGCAGATCAAAAGAGACATCTCCGATACAACAAAGAAGTTTGATTTGCATTTGAATTGATTAAAATCTCTTCTTTTATGAGGAAGAGGCCCTTTAAGGTACTTTATGGCTACTGTTTTTCCAAAGCTAGGTGTATTCAATTTATGTGAATCCAAAAAAGGTAAATATTATTGCAAAATAGATATTATGGTTTGTAATATATTTAGTTAGTCAATTTTCAACCATTCTGTTCTGTTTTCTCATTGATTGAGTATAATAAAGTACATTTCACGAATCTGCAACTATTTTAAATTAGCAAATTAATAGGAATTAATTTTAAAAAATTAAAAAAAAATTGATCGATGACTTAGAACTGAAAGGTGTTTTAGAACTCGCTTGCCGCGTTCATTCTCAATCTACCATCTGATTTTCCTTAACACGTACATATTTTTCACAAATCCACATTTAACTTTTGTACAAAAAGACTTCTCTAGTAGCTAAAAAAATAGTTATTTAAAAGACCTCTTCTTCCACAATGGGGCGAAAAAAGGACTTTTTTTTAGTTGTTTAGGCAAATGTTTAATTAGACTTTAAAACTCCTGTCTCCCCCTCTTTCTCAAGTCTAAAAAGTGTAAAATTTATTCACACAAATAGAAGCAGCTATAACTGCAATAACAAAAATGGATGCAACATTCAATGTTAACTTTATAATTTTAGGGTATAATACAGTTGATTTATTTTTGAAGTCATTTTTTAATATGACGTACGGTAAACGCTTCTATTTTTGACGCTGTCCCAATTATCGGCAGTAATTCTACATAATCGACAAAAATAAGAATTCTTGCGCGTGATTTTTGGACAAAAGTGTTTCCCTAATTTATAAGGACCTTTATCTGCGCCTATGAACAATATGCCAATTGTCAGACGAAAACTGCAATCACAACATTTAAAAATATATTGGTCAGTTGGTGCCAAACTCTTGTGGGAAATGTTTCTTGTTGTATCTGTTAAGAAACAGGTAAGCTACACAATGCTATAATTCCTGATTAAAATATGTTGAGAAACAGTTTATTTCTATTATTTGTTGACCAAAAACTGTTTTTCTATAGCTTTTTGCAGTATTTTAAGGGTGCCGATAATAGGTAGGTAAATTTTAGCAGGTCCAATCATGGTCTGGAGTGCCGGTACTTGGTTATATACATTAGACTGTATATAACCTGATTTTAGCGTGATCATTTAACTTACTAGGACAAATGTTTGGTCATTATATGCAATAAAAAACGATGTTTCCTTGTACCAATTTTCGGCATCCCGTATCTCTAGTAGAAATAGCCATAATTTGACACTATAACACTATAACAGAAAATAGAATTCGTCAATGGTTTATTGAAGTAGGGACCTTTTTAGAAAGTACAAACAAACGCAAAATAACTTTTGATCCTAGTCGTGTATTCAATTAAGATAAATCGGCTTTTTCCTGACTCATAAGGGAGACAAAGTATTGGTTAGAAAGGGGAATAGAACAGTTTATTCGTTTGTTAGCAACGACGAGAAGGAATGTCTGACAACTTTGGTTACCTGTAGTACCTCCGGCCAAATTTTACCACTCATAATTGTTTTCAAATATACAAGAATTCTCAAATCAGTTATCGTGAAAATACCGGCCTACTGGGGGATGAGATAGTCTGAAAATGGGTGGATGACGAGCGAAAACTTGTTTGAGTACATCGGTAATATATTCCACCCTTGGTTAGTTGCTCAAAAAGTGCAGTTTTCGATAATACTGTTTTTGGATGGACACAGATCACACATAACGATGGCCCTAAGTGAATTTTGTAGTAATAATAATATAATTCTAATAGCTCTGTGTCCAATCGCAACACATATTTTACAACCTCTAGATGTTGCAGTCTTTCAACCATTAAAACGTGAATGGAAACAGAGCGTGCATCCATCGGTGGAGAATGGAAAACCAAGGTAAAAAGATAACCAGAGGTACCTACATTTGCACCTATTTTGAAAAGAACTTTTCAAAAAATGGTAAATATTCCCAGTTGAAGTTAAACTCTAAAGGAAATGAAAAACAACAAGGCTCCGGGAGATGACCAAATAGTAATAGAAGCTGTGAAATGAAGTAGGAGGCAAGAAAACTGCTGGAAGTAGTAACTGCAATTACTATCCTAATACACAAAAAAAGGAGATATATCAGACCTAGAGAATTATAGACCGATAAGTCTGTTGTCACATCTCTACAAATGGTTTACCAAGATCATCACAAAACGTTTAGAATGAAAATTAGATTTCTATCAGTCTAAGGAGCAAGCTGGGTTTAGGAAAGGTTATGGAACAAATGACCACCTACAAGCACTTAAAATACTAATTGAAAAATGTGTTGAATATAATAAACCACTCACGTTGATTTTCATAGACTTCAAGAAAGCTTTTGATACTGTGGAATTACCGGCAGTATTAGGAGCATTAGAACAAAGCCGAGTAGACTATAGATATACAAATTTGATAAAACATATATACAACAACGCAACAGCATCTGTTAAACTCCATGACTTTACCGATAAATATAGAATTGAGCGAGGAATTAGACAGGGCGACACCATCTCCTCTAACTGTTCACTGCAGCTCTGGAATATGCCTTTAAAAAACTAGATTGGGCTAAAAGGGGAATAAATATTGATGGTGAATACTTAAGCCACTTGCGCTTTGCAGATGATATTGTCATTATAGCCGAGAGTTTAAATGAAGCTCACAAAATGATGGAAGAACTAAAACATGCAATAGAACAAATAGGCCTGAACATAAACTTTGAAAAAACAAATTACATGACCAATTTAGTTCCAAGTGATGTTATGAAGGTAGATGGGAACGAAGTACATCAGGTCTTTAGCTATATCTATTTAGGGCATGAAATTAGAGAGCATAAATTGAGAGTAACCCAAAGAAAAATGAAAAGAGCAATGTTGGGAATAACTAGAAGAGATATGGTACCAAATAGGATAGTGAGAAAGAGGACTAATGTGACAGATGTCATAGAAAAAATTGCACAAGCCAAATGGAGATGGGCTGGACATATAGCACGTTTAAATGATAATAGGTGGACCAAAAGACTCATAGAATGGAGACCTAGAGAAGACAAAAGACACCAAGGCAGACCACCAAAAAAATGGATGGACGACTTGGGAAAAACGAAAAACGAGACAAAACAAGAAGAGCGAAGAGCAGCCAAAAATGTAGCGGAAAGAAAAGCGCATTCAAAAGAATTGGAAAACGAAAAGACAAAAAGTTGCTCTTTCACAAACTTTGAATAAAAGAATTTCTAATCGCAGGACAAAGACTAAATTGAAGAATGTCACGGAGGATTTATTTTCCACACAAGAAATGCAAGAAAATAAAATCATGTTAATTAGCGATCTTTCAACATCTAAACCTTTACAAGAACCTTGGGATTGTTCATTGTGTGACACTGACGATCAGCTGGACATGCGCCTTTGTGGTTCTTGCTTGAAATACTATCATGAGGCTTGTCTTGGTCTAACCGAAGATGATAGAGAAGAACTGAAATGCTCCTTGTGTCAATGACTACTAAAATAATGTGTGTTTATTAATTCAGTTTTCATAGTTAAGTACATTAAAGATTTTATATTTATCTTTTGAAAAATACGTTATTTTATTTGAATTTTCAATTTAGTGTATTTACATACCTACAATAATTTATTTACTGCAATAGTACTTATCTAAATAAATATTTAGTTACCCTATATAAATATTCAAACCTTGGGTATCTAACTCATGCCGAAAAAATGATGTTTGGATGTGCCGAAAATTAGACAATGCATTTAATTTAAATTGCCGGTAATGGGGACTTAGGACACTTTTCATTTTATTAATATTTTAAATATTATAAGTTTGTTTTAGGATAGAATAAATATTTTATGTGTAATTGTGATAGCTTTTATTAGCCCAATTGTTCAGTTAATTAAAATAACGCTCCATTGTGCTTAACGTTTACTAAAGGTGCCGATAATAGGTACATTTACCTGAGATAATTTTGATAAAAGTTATTTTCAAATATTTTTTGTTATTCCAATTTTATACGTCATAATTTCTATAAAAAACTTTTTTGGTAAATTTTATCAAATACTGAGGATACTACATTAATTTTTTTCAGGAATTTAATCCAGTAAAATCAGAAAAAAAACATAATTTTATGAATCATCAGTGGGAATGACGGCTGCCGTTTTGATGATGTGTGCGGAGTAAACGAAGCAGAATGAAGACCGTTGAAGACGTGCAACACACTAACACATGGCACGTGTGTGTTCACGTACTGTGACAATTTTTATTACCCCTCGATTTTGTAGGTAGCGTCTTCGTAAACCAGGTTGCTTTTAGTCAAATTGATGGGTACAGGATTGGCAACAGGAACGAATTTTTATTAGCAAAAATTTCAACAATTTTTTATATTACCTAAATTTGACAAATGACACATCACCTATTATCCTACGTAATATGTCAGACAAAAAGATAGATACTTGAGAATTCTATTTACTGAGTTTATCGTATTTATTATAAAGTTACTTTGTTTCTTGTCTAAAAGATCATAATTTCTATTTTTTGTGTTAAATTTATTATCCTATACTATCCTGGAAGGATATCGGATCCTATTTTAGCAAGAGAAAACCTGCCAACAAAAATCTTAACAAAAAATAATCCTGTATTGTCATTTATACACAAGGAATTTCACAAAATTGAAGAAAGAAATCAACAAAATACCAAAACCGAGGCTTGTCAGAAAAATTAAGAAGGATATGAAATATGTATATCTGAACATTTCTTTTTTGACCCCACTTTTTTTCTTCTCACCAAAAACTAATATTTATCATTTGGTCATATAATGTGGTCAGAAACCAAATCGATTATTAAAGAAAGATATCGTAACACCATCAAATCAGTTAAAAGAGAGGCAAAACTATGAGAAAAAATATAAAGAGATAGAAGATCTTCAAAACAAATACAACACAACAACAACACAACTCTGTTAGATAAAAATGGAAATACTATGATAACTACTGACGAAAAGCTAAAACGATGGCGATGGAAAGAATATTTATCGATTATATAATTTGTCAATCATTTCTGGGCCGTCAGTACAGTTTTGGTAGAATTCGGTAATATTATTTCCGTCATCTTCAAACAACTCTGATATATCAGCTGCCATTCTTTTTTTATTTCGTGCTCACTTACAATAATTTTGATATTATTGTCAACGAGTACAGAGGTCTCTCGTTTTTTATGTTACTAATTTCTTATAGCTTTTTGTGCACATTAAATAAATCGCGGTTAGATATTACATCATCCATTTCGTCACACCTTTTCTCATCCATTTTCTTTGGCTAATTTGATCTCCTTTCTATTCTTCTCTGCAGGTGTCTATATTCTGTTTTATTAGATTTTATCAGTCTACGTTGTTCCATTAATTTCAAGAAGTCGTCTGTCGTCCATTTATTTTTGTTGAATAAAGTTTTTTCTATAATCCTTGGTTTTTAAATTCACCGCATAGTTCTTCTGGATCTTCTAGTTGTTTTCCGATGTTTTTTATTCCATTGTTAAATTATTTTTTAATGTTATTTAATTTTGGTTTTTGTCGCTGAATTTGTTTTAACCTTAGTTTAACATCTGCTACAAGTGGTTGATAATCAGATCCAATATCTGCTCCAGGAAATGTAGTGACTTTTTTGACGGCATTTCGGAAACGCTTATTTACAAGTATATAGTCTTTTTGGTTTCTTGAAGACTCAGGGTTATTGTTATCATCAAATGGGGCTTTTCAAGTGTATAGTCGTCGCTTGGGTAGTTTATACCAGGTGTTTGCAATGATCATATCGTTTTCTTTACAAAATTCATACAATTTTTGTCCTTTGACCTTTCTGTAAAATGTTTAGCGATATCTAAAAAACAGGGGGCTAAAAAGTGCGAAGAATATCGAACAATCAGCCTAATGAGCCACATGTTGAAAGTGTTTCTTAGAGTCATCCATGGAAAAATTTATAAGAAGTGCGAGGAACAAATATCGGACAGACAGTTCGGCTTCATTAACGCAGTGGGTACCAGAAAGGCACTTTTTGGAGTACAGGTACTGATTCAAAGATGCAGGGACGTTAACTGCGACGTATACGCATGCTTGAGTTCAACATCAAAAGATGATAAACATTTTAAAAGAAGCAGACCTGGATGACAAAGACCTACAAGAGATATCTTTCGAGGACAGAGAAACAAGTATAGAAATTACAAAGGAAGAAATATTGTATGCACTAAAGAACACCAGAAACGGAAAAAGTCCGGGCCTACGGAATCCAAATTGGTTTTCTTTAATATCCATATCAAGTATTTGGTAAATGCGTGTATGGATGATCTTTAAAAACATTTTAAGTGTGTGAGACATCAGGCTTATGGTGCGGTGGTCGGTGCATTCTCTGGTATTTTTCTTTTTTAAGAGACAAATGAATGTTATAGTGTATTTTTATGTATGAGAGAGTAATAAAACAATAAATTATGTATGCAAATCCCTAAACTGTTGATACGGGTGACTAAATGAAAAACAGATATTTGTCAACAAGTTTACAGAAGTATATAGGAAAACAATTTTAAATTGAGTATAAGTTTAATTCTTTAGATAAAATAAAACGTTTTATTTTATCTGAAATGAGTGCATTCCACGAAGTAAGGGTTTCAACAATCAAACATTTAATTCTTTAATTCCACTAATCTACGACAGTAATTGACTAGATAATTCCTTCTAAACTTATTCCACAGAAAATGTGATAGTGGGTTTTTCCATTTTGTAGGAAGGTCCAAGTGGCGTATTAAAAGTAGGTACTTCAGTTGCAAGGTGCAGTTTATTGTGTATACTAGTGTTATGGAAAATTTGGAAGTGCCGTGTAAACGCCGAAAAATTGGTCCTTTAACAGTTAATGAAAAAACATTAATATTTAATTGTTTTAAATCATTTACAGACAAACGTTTATGTGAAAGTGTTGATGAGACCGTTGAGTTAGTTAGCAGTACACTTGGTGTTGGGAAATCTACGATTTACAGAGTTATTAAAGAAGAGAAATGTGGTAGTTTTCAAATGCCACGTAATGCTCCAGGGAAACCAAAATTTCAAATAGAATTTCATTTTAAAGAAGGACTTCGACGGAAAGTGCATGAATTCTTCTTTAGACAAGAATTTCCAACATTGGATAAAGTTCTTGTCTCAGTTCAAGATGATAAGGATTACCCAGAAATGAGTCGAAGTACGTTATGGAAACTTTTAAAAGAAATAGGCTTCCGCTGGAAAAAGAATCCCAGAAAGTCTATTTCATTAGAAAGAAGCGATATTGTCATATGGAGAAGACATTTTCTAAGAACCATAAAGGAAATGAGAAACCAAAAAAGAAAAATATTTTATCTTGATGAAACATGGATCAACGAGGGTCATACACCAAATAAATTTTGGCAGGATGAAACTGTTACAAGTCAAAGGCACGCTTTTGTAAATAACTTATCTACTGGTTTAAACCCACCATCGGGAAAGGGACGCAGGCTGATAATAGTACACATTGGCAGTTCAGACGGTTTTGTTGAAGGTGGTTTATTAACTTTTGAATCAACAACTCGTGCCGGTGACTACCATGAAGACATGAACGCTGATGTCTTTCAAGAATGGTTCGAACAAATGATAGATCTTCTTCCTAAGAACTGTGTAATAGTAATGGATAATGCAAGTTATCACTCCAGACTTATAGAAGGACTGCCCACAACTAAGTGGTTAAAAAAAGACTTGCAGAATTGGCTGAGTTCAAAAAATATTACGTACCATCCCGGATCTATAAGAAAGGAACTTTATTCGTTGTGTGCCCTTCATAAAGAAAAATTTAAAAAATACGAAATTGATGAAATTGCCAATAATCGTGGAATGACAGTACTTAGATCCCCACCATATCATTGTCAATTAAACCCGATTGAACTGGTATGGGCACAGATAAAGAGTGAAGTTTCAAGGAAAAATACCACCTCTAAAATTCATGATGTTAAACAGTTGTTTTTGGAGGCCGTAAATAATGTAAAACCTGAAAACTGGGAAAAGGCAGTAAATCACACTATTAAAGAAGAGGAAAAAGTGTGGAAGCTGGACAATATTACTGATAAAATGATCGAGCCAGTTATTATAAATCTTGGTTCTGAAAGTTCATCTTCTGAATCTGATTTGGATTTGTAACAAGTAGCTGTAAGTTTTATATTAATATTTTTATTCATCTATTTAACATACCTTAGACGGTTTTAAAAACTCTTTTTCTCTTTTGTAATTTTTAAAAATTAAAAAAAAATGTGAATTTTTTAAAACCCTTTTTAATGTAGGCCAGTCAGTTCTAGTATAGTGTGTGATAAAAGAGGTCACTTTTGTTTACATACACATAACACTTTATAACACTGAAATAATTCATTTATTTTTTACAATTATTCAAAGTAATTTTTCAATTAATCTTGAGCACGCCCTTGGAGTGGTCGAAGGTACCAGTTAAAATTATGCTAATTACTCTCTCGTTCATAAAAATAAACTATAAGGTCAACCATTCATTGGGTATGTCACCCTACTGATGAAT
The DNA here is from genome assembly GCA_918026665.1 of Diabrotica balteata. NCBI lineage: Eukaryota > Metazoa > Arthropoda > Insecta > Coleoptera > Chrysomelidae > Diabrotica > Diabrotica balteata. The sequence goes on from OU898276.1 coordinate 3,469,030, forward strand.
TTTATCTTCTATTATTATACTATATTATACTATTATTCTATTATACTCATTTTCTATTATTTTAAGGATATCAACAGGCAGTTAATCTGGCCTCGGGCTTCTTCCGTTTCTGGTGTTCTTTAGTGCATGCAATATTTGTTCCTTTGTAATTTCTTTACTTGTTTCTCTGCCCTCGAAACATATGTCTTGTAGGTTTTCTCTTTCGTCGTCAAAGAGCTCTTTCATATATGCTTTCCATTGTTTTAGCTTTTCGTCAATCGTTATCATAGTATTTCCATTTTTATCTAAAAGAGTTGTGTTGTGGTTTCTTTTTTTTTTTAGAACCCGTCAAACAATAATTGACTAATCTAACAAAAGTCTAACGACTACCCTGTATTATATGCAGAATGAACCAGTTAACCCTACGTACAAGTTTACGACTGCTTCTAATCTTCATGATCAGTATTAAAGCTGAATAATTTCAATTGTAGACGAAAAAAAAAGCCGAAATGCGAGCCATTAATTTTATTAAATTTTTGTGTTCATTCTCACATGTCATTAGTCGAAGTGAATTGTCAAGATTGGGATTATTCAAGAGGAAAAATTCGATTCTATTGCTTCATATGAAATTGTTCAGTCGTATGTATCTGGTAAACAAGTTTTTGTTGTGGTTTGTTTTAAGAATATAAATTCCTATTATAGAACATAGACAAAATTAAGACATTACAGATTTGTATGTAGAAATTTTGTATATCTTATGTATTTATGGGTATCTATAATAAAGGGTACTAAAAATCGATATTTTGCACTTGTACACTTTTATTCTGTGGTACAGATTTATTTTTCTACTGTTTTTATGAGAAATCTGAAGTAAAAAAAGGTTTCATTTGACCTGTTTAAGATAACAAATACCTTCTTCTTTTTAAGGTTCCTCTCCGTTTCGGATGTTGGAAATCATATTGGCAATCATAACCTTGCTCGCTGCGGCTCGAAACAGCTCCGTTGAGGTTTTCTTAAACCATGTTCTTAAATTCCGCAGCCGTGATATTCTCCTTCTACCGGGTCCTCGCTTACCTTTGACTTTACCTTGCAATATACCTACACCTACTTTAAAATTCATAATGTATTTTGTTGAACTTTTTCTGCCTATTATTAACAGAAACCAATTTTGTTTTGTCATACTAGACCGATAATAGAAAAAACACACTCTGTTATCATCACCGGAGATTTTAAGGCAAAAATAGGGCGGCGAATACCAGGCGACTGAGACTACATAGGAAATTTCGGTCTAGGCAACAGAAACATCGGAGGAGAGACATTAGCAAATTACGTAAGCACCGAAAAAATGTTTTTCCTGAATACGTTCTATAAAAAAACAAACAAAGAAAGTGGACAGGGCGTAGCCCTGACGACCAGGTTAAGAATGAAATAGATTTTATCCTTTCCAGTGATAGATCAATATGTAAAAAGTCTTTACCGACGACAGACATCCTAGCCAGTAATAAAGAGAAATAACAAGGGAAATTAGCATGGAAACTAGTAGTAAATACCTTTTTTGAGCACAAGAATATAGATGAACTAGCTGAGAAAATAACTAAAGACATACAAACAGTCACTAAGAAACTTTGTTGCAGAATAAGAAAACAAAAAAAAACTAAACTAAAACCCGAGAGTCTAGAACAGATAGAGAAAATAAGAAAAACGAACGGACTATAAAGCGCTCAACAGAAGCGTTAAGAAAAATATTCGAAAAACCCGCAGAGCTTATAGAACAAACCAGATTCTTGAAACAATAGAGAACAATAAGAACATGAAAGTACTTAAAACATGTAAATCCACTGGCAGGAATAAAATCATAAAAATAAAAGACGACCATGGAACATTGTGCTCGCATAAGGAAGAGATCGTTAGAGAAATCCGAAAATTTTATGAGAAGCTCTATACTTCTAATAGTTCGAACCCCGTTGTACCAACAAAACATATCTTAAATGTGGGCTCAAAGGATGTCCCTGAAATAATAACATCAGAAATTAGAGCCGCCCTAAAATAAATGAAAAATGGAAAAACACCAGGAGAAGATAAAATTACTTCAGAGATGTTAAAAATGGAGGCACTGCATTAGAAGAGGCAATGAGAGCATTACTGAATAAATGCCTATTAGAAGGACAAATACCAAAGACATGGAAAATGCGGAAGTCAATCTACTCCATAATTCGCCAACCTAAAGAGGAGAAAAACAGAATACTTCGGCCATATAATTAGAGGACCCAAATACCATTTACTTCGCCTTATTATACAAGGAAAAGTGGAAGGAAAGAGATGGATTGGTAGAAAGAAACTTTCATGGATGCGTAATATTAGACAATGGTGTGGTTTCACAGTAGATGAATTATTTCGCGCAGCAGCCGACAGAGAAAGGTTTCATGAAATTGTAAACATGATGACGGCCAACGTCTGAATACGGACACGGCACCCAAAGAAGAGAAGATTCGACAGTATCGAGAAATGGGCTTTCTTAATAGCATTGGACGACACCAGAGTAGATTCAAGATATGCTGTCCTCCTTAAGAATATATACGATGATGCTACTTTTCACGTAAAAACAGATGATGATCTGGAAACTATGAAAATAGACCTTGGTAAAGGTGTGAGACAGGGCGACACCATCTCACCCAAGTTATTTACTTTGGCATTAGAAAATGTTTTCAAACAACTAAATTGAGCCGAAAATGGATTAAAAATAGATGGAGTATATCTTACCCATTTGCGTTTTGCAGACGAAATAGTACTAATAAGCACAGATATCCATGAACTAAAATCAAGATTTAAATCACAAATCGAATCAAATAGGATTAAAAATGGATCTCGACAAAACAAAGATATTAAGCAACGTTATTCCTTGTGTTGACGAGAGAGCTTGAAATCTGAAGTGCATTCGTTGTTTTATTATTTATGGTGAATATTGCAAAGGTAAGTTTGTAAAAATTACGTATGGTGTTGTTTATAAGTTGCTTAGTACCCCCGTTAAGTTATACAGGCAATTTTCACCAACAGTTTTCTGAAATAGCTTAAGTTGTGAGGCGGTTTTCTTACGCATTTTAACGTTTGTTTGCGCGGGAAAATGTAACTAATTATTCGCGGTGTATTTACTCTAATTTTATTTGGATTTTTATCATAGATATAATAAATATGTGAACTATAAATATTAAATAATAAATATTATGAAGATTTTCTAGCATCCAGGGTATCACGAACTTACCTGTGTCTTTTTTTTTTAGAATTCAAAATGCCTAAAATATGCAAAGGAAAATATCGCCAATATGAGATCACCGATTTATTAGAAGCCTCAAGACTTGTAAGAGTAGAGAAACTATCCATCTACAAGGCAAATAAACAAAGTGGAATAGCCTGGAGTACACTGAAAGATTTTTTAAGTAGAAATGAAGATGACAATCACCAAGTTGCCAAACTAGGAAGGCCGTTTGCTCTTACTGTAGAAGTTGAAATTCAGTTGTTTAATTACATTATAAAAATGCAAGAATTGGGTTTTGGTTTGACGGTGCAGATGATAAGAAAGATAGCCTTTCAACTTGCACAACGTACGGAGAGAGATCACTTCTTCAATAAAGAAAACGAGTCTGCTAGTAAATGGTGGTGGGCTCAGTATAAAAAGCGATTCAATCTAACACTGCGTGTTCCTGAAAATTTGGCTGCATACAGGGCTTCAATGTCAAATAATGAAATACTGGGGGATTTTTATACAAAATTAGAAACATTAATGGTGAGACTTGGAGTCCAGAATAATTCCGATCGTCTCTGGAATTGCGATGAAACCGGACTATCTTATGTGGTCAAACCAAGTAACGTCGTTACCTCGGTTGGAAAACGTTATGTCTACAAAAGAGCATATGCAGATAGAGGCGAATCTCAAACCATGATGGGATGTATTTGTGCCAATGGAACATGGATTGCACCGTTGATAATTTTCAAAGGGGTTCGATGGAACGATAATTTAAAGAAAGATTGCCTACCAAATACACAAGTAAAACTTTCTCCAAAAGGATGGATCAACAGTGAGATCTTTTTGGAGTGGTTTCAATTTTTTATTGCCTCAATTCCCTCTGCCCGACCAGTAATTTTATTAATGGATTCCCATGCATCACACATCAATCCGGAAGTTATATCTCTTGCGTCTCACAATGGTGTTTATTTATTTACATTTCCAGCCCACACTAGCCATCTGTTACAGCCACTTGATGTAGGTGTTTATAAGTCAGTAAAGGCTCATTGGGCCAAAAGCTTAAATGTTTATATGAAAGATAATGCAGAGAAGCCCAATAGAACCAATTTTCACACCATTCTAAATCCGGCATACATTTCAAGTTTTTCCGCATCAAACATTACAAATGCGTTCAGAAAATCTGGGATATGTCCCTTTGATAGCAATGCCATTCCCAAGGAAGCTTTTGCACCTTTTCTACTCACTTCTAATGAGATACCTAATCAACGTGCAGGAGCTCCTACGCAACAAAATCCATTTAGGAACATATTGTCTCTTCCAACAAAGCCAGTTGCTGCAAATCCGAATAGAAAGAAGCGCGATTCAAGAGCAAAGTGCCTTAATTCTGAAAGTGGTGTGCCTTCTTCAATAAGCGATACAGCATCTACGTCATCACCATGTGTATTAGGCCTCAATCCTGAAAGTGTTATTCCTTCTTCACCAATTCATGCACCATCTACGTCATCATCCTGTGTTCTAGCCCCAACCAATAAAAAAACGGTTTCTGAAGATAATGACTGGGATTGCGGAATGTGTGGTAATAGTTATTCACTAGATGTCAAAAGAAAAAATGGTGCCAAGTGGGTCCAGTGTTCCTACTGCCTGATTCCAACCATGTTATGTGCCAATCGTCTGATGCCGAAGAGGATGTTTTTATGTGCGACATGTGTGGAAACAATGAAGACACCATTAATGATTCTGAAGAAGATTAAGTTATTTGTCTACCACCTGTTTTTGTTTTTATTTATTTAGTTTTGTTTTATTTTTTCAAAATGTGGATTTACTTTTCTTGTAAAGAATTTTAATTTTGTTTTTATTTGTTAAGAAATTACCTAATTTTAAATAATAAATGAATTTTTATTATTAAAAAAATTTTATGCACACAAATTGGATTGTCACGAATTTACCTTACCTCTATCACGAAATTGAATATCCATGTCACGAAATTACCTTACCTGAACAAAATTTAAAAAAATACATAAATTATTAAACTTTATAATATTTTACATAAAATAGTAACTTGCAGTTGTTACTGAATGATAAGTTTCCTTTTTGGTAATATTTTTACGGTATAAAATTAAAACCTTTAACCGCATTAATTAAATAACTATCACGAATAATTATCACGAATATACCTTACTTCACCCTATATCTAGGACATGCAATTAAAAACGAAAAGGAAAATCAAACCCTAGAAATTAAAAGAAGGACACAATTGACATAGGCTGCTTTTGGTAAGTTGAGCTTCATTCTAAAAGACAGAAAAATCACAATACACTTAAAACGAAAAACCTATGACACTTGTGTACTACTAGTTGCAACTTATGGATTGGAAACTATGGCAATAACAAGAATAATGGCAGAACACTTAAGAGTAACTCAACGGGTTATGGGGAGGGCATAGCGACATTGAGATGGCAATGGTAGCACATGTAGCAAGACAAGACACCAACAGATGGTCTCATAAAGTGATATTCTGGAGACCTCGAGAAACAAAAAGAAATGTGGGAAGACCTAAAAAGAGATGATTAGACGATATAACAGCTGTAGCTGGAAAGCAGTGGATGAGAATTGCAAAAGATAGGCCAGCTTGGAAGCAATGGGAGGAGGCCTATGTCCACCATTGGATAAATGAAGGCTGAAGAAGAAGAATTTTGTTTTGCATATTATTGATAAAAGTCTTGCATATTTTTTGCGCATATACTTTATACTTTACGGTTAAATATGCATATTTGCCTAGTCTGATAATCAGATAATCACAATAATTATATATAACCAAACAAAACAATCAGAATTTGATATCATCCTGAGGGTACAGCCATTAATCTCAGAATTATCAACTAAAATATGGCTATATGCCTACAAGATCGAGGCCAAATAAGTCAACCGTCAATTTGGAAGACAATATCCACCAGGAACTATTGTTTAAAATAACAGCTCACTCTTTTAAAATAATCTTTATTTGAAAACGACTTCTGGAATGGAAATCGAAACGTCCATCAAGAATTATAAAATTTAATTTTATTTTCAATTAATTGTGGCTTATTCTTAATATTTAATAAATATAAAAATAACATAGGTACAACAGATGACTTAACTCTGAACTGAAGAAGAAATATAAAATATTTTAAGTCGACCTAATCATGTTTCCCTCTTCTAATAATAGAAACATTTTAATTATTAATAATTGTAAAAGTATCTAACCCAATTCCAAAGAAAACAATAGAGCAATTCATCAAACAAACATCGCATAAACATTAATCCAAAACAAAAGTTAATAAATTAAATTGGAGTCCATCACAAGTACATAATATATCATGTCCCTGTCGTTATCTGAATCAATATTAACCTCAAACTCACACCAACATAAAAATCCAGTAAAAAATCAATTTTCAATTAAATAACTCATCAAGAGACCTGTAAATTAAGACACCAACTCTCTCCCAATCACTTAGCAATCACGATGCTAAGTCCCACCCCTCCGGAACCACTGCCAATGGCGACACGAGGGGCGGGATGAATTCCCGCACGTGTTCGGTATAATTTTTCAAGTCGGTTTACCTGGTGGGGTACTGCTATGAAAGTTATACCTGGAAAACGGTCTTGAAGAGAATCCAGTCAGGTGCTAAATGTTATACGTGAAGTGTTGACTCAAAAATCGGAGCTGTTTACGAAATCTCTCAAGATTGAGAAAATCAGACAGTGATAATCGCGTTACACGGTGACTCTATGCTTCTAGTGAACTGATTTTGACTTGATATGAGGTGATACGGCAGAGTGAAGTTTATTTTCTGAAAAAATTTTGTATAATTTCGCAGATACAGGTAAACAATTTTCGTTTATTAATTAAATTTACACAAAATATCAGCCTATAGTTCTAAAGGTATTTTAATTTAATTATGTATTATTGGTTTGGATTTAACCAGAAATTCTGTTTTTTTATCGTTTTATTCTACTAGCCCGAAAAATGCTTTTAAAACACTCAAAAATTTTTGAAAAATGAAACATTTCTAGCTATCTTGTTTTTGGCATTTAAAAATAATATTTCTTTAGCAGTTCGTAAATCTAGCGAACTTGTAAATTAGACAAATTTAAAATATTATTATTTTAATGGGAATAAGCTACAATTGAAGGTTAAACTTCACCAAAATAAGTTTATTGAAATTTCAATTTCCACTTCGGAAATCGTTCTCGCTCTGTGTACAATTTTTTTCAACCTTCTGCTTGAATATGCTGAAGGTAACTTACATCCCTTTGGTATTTGTTATTGTCTCTACATCTTCGTAAAAATTTTATTAAATGTTTATTATTATTTATTATTATTATTATATGTAAAGAATTTCCAATCTATGAAAATTTTGCATAACGCTGGGCCCATAACGGTTTCTTAATATTGTTCTGAAGACTTTATGTTGTGGCAGTTTAAAGTAATTACTGTAATTAATGTAAAAAAGGGAATAATTAAATCCTTATACGATAGAGCCAAAATTACTTGTTCTAATGAAAATTCGTTCTTGGAGAAGAAACATTTGTTAACATCTGTTTTATTAAAAAACGATTATCGTTTATAAATAGGAAATTTTCAACAATCGATCGAATACAACAGAACAACTTAGAACGAGATCCTTACAGCATACACAAGGAATAATATGAGGAAAATAACAATACCGTACATAAAAGGACTATCAGAAAAACTTAAAAGGATAGGAAATAAATTCAACATTTCAACAACATTCAAAACAACAAACACGTTGAGATCTATTTTGTCCAAAACCAAACCTAACAATGAACAAGAAAGGACAAAGAATTGCATTTATAAAATACCTTGTGAATACGATCAGTTTTATTTAGGTGAATCATCAAGGCCATTAAATGTTAGAATAAGTGAACATCAATCTTATATTAAAAATAAAGAATTTGATAGATCTCAAATCTGTAAACACGCATGGGATAATGAACATAGGGTTCAATGGAATAATTCAAATCTAGTCCTAAAAGAAACGGATGGTAAAAAAAGAAAAATTAAAGAAGCGGCTCTAATTATGCTAAATGAGGCCAATTGTGTCGCAAATTCCTCGGCAGAATATGGTAGGATCTGGTTACCAATATTGAAAGAGGAAGTTATTAATAAGAAAATACCAGTATTAGTAAGTCAGTAACATATAGAGGATACATCATTTATGTTTTTTAAATAACGTAACATATAAAATCAGAATTTTGATGTTTGTTGAAGGTAAACTAAATTCACGAACAAATACTTACAATGTCGGGATAGTATTATGAGGTTTTTTTCCTGGTTTTCCCTCATAATTTACTATGGAATCACTAACAGGAGAATTTTACTGTCATCATGTCATGTGTTTGTCTTTTTAAAGACGAATTACATGCTATGATTTTTTTCTGACGGATATTCTCAAGTTAAGTTGATTTCATGTAATCGAATGAACTATCTTATAAGTAAAGTCGTCCCAGGAGCGCAACTCGTCTACTTTAAAATGCATAATGTATGTCTGAATTGTCAATATAAATGAGTCAGATAAAATTAAATTATTAGAAGAATTTTTTACTATGTAACAAAAAAACAAAATTTGTTTAATTTACTGTCTGTATTTTGAGAACGATTTCCGAAATGGAAATTGAAACGTCAATAAACGTATATTTATCTTTAATTGTGGCTTATTCCCAGTTTAATAGTAATTAAACTTATTTTAATCTTCAATTGTGGCTCATTCCCTTTTAAATAGTAATTACTTTAAGATGCCACAAAGAATAGCTCCAGAACAATATTCAAAATATTGTTCTACAACATACACTCTGGGCCAAAATTAACCGGCCACCTTAAAAATGGGTAATTTTTGATGTCTTATATCTCCTAAGCCCTTCGTCCTATTTAAGTGATTTTGTTATATCTTATAGCCTTATTCATTGACAATAATAATATAGTTGCTAAACAGGTAAATTTTCATTGTATTCCGGGTGTACGAATTAAACTGTGTTTTATTTTCTTTTGCATCACCCTGTGGAATACTCTAGCATTTATAAAATATTGAAATTAAAACCTAACTATCTAACCTAACTAGCCTCATGTTTTCTCGACATTTTGTTTTTTTATTCATTCGCTTATGTTGGATAATACAAAAGTTGGGTAGTTTAACAACTAGCCATCTTTTTCATCAATATAGACGATTTAACTGACCCACCAGCTTTATTATTGTTTTGTTTACATTACCTGTGACAGTTTGTTTCTTAAATTTGTGTCATCGAAGGATTTTTGACATATGTATAGTCGTTGTACGACATTGTTGCAAATCTGTTTCCGTGTTAATACCAATTCTTGAACAATTCTAGTAATTAAAATTAACAATTAAAATTGTAATTTTGTATCATTGTGAGCAAATATTGTTTAAGTTGAAATTTTAGTGCTTATTTATTGTTTGTGATTTTAAAAATGCCACTCTTTCCAACTGATGCTGCTAGGGCAATGGCTTTAGTTGATGCTGGTTAAAGTCAACGTCATATCGCTGGTATACTAGATGCACCCAAAACTACGGTACAAGATGCCATCAGACGATTTCGGGAGATATGATCGTACAACCGCAGGCCAGGTCAAGGCCGAAAACGATGCAGTTCAGTTCGAGATGGCCGCTTCATTGTCACTAAAGTATTGAGAAATCGCTTTTGCATCGCTCCTGAAGCTCGTAGGTATCTTCTTGAGGTGATAAACGTAAGTGTGAGTAGACAAACGATTAGAAGAAGACTGTCAGAAATAAACTTGAGAGCTTTTCGTCCAGCTCGTGCACCACAACTGCTACCATAACACGTAGGGCTAGACTTCATTTTGCGCGAGAATATGCTAACTGGACTATGGCGGAATAGAAGAATATACTGTTCTCAGCTGAGAGCAGAATAGTCCTAAAAGGTCCAGATGGACGCCAACGTGTCTATAGTTGTCAAAATGAAATTACTGATCTTGTTGTGTTTGGTGAGGCAGTGTGAATGCCCAAGTATGCAACGTGCAAGAAGTTCTCCAAGACCATGTCATGCCTTCTGCATCATTCATTGGTAGTCAGATTAATGCATGACAATGCACGTTGCCATATAACAAGATCTACCCGTGAATACCTTAATGAGGTCAGTATTCAAGTTCTACCATGGCCAGCACACAGTCCCGATCTTAACCCAATTAAGCATATCTGAAATAACCTCAAAAGACTGGTAAGAGCAAGAGCACCAGTCCCTGCATCCTTTGAAGAGCTGAAGACAGCTGCGGTAGAAGAGTGACATAATATCCCCCAATCTGATATCTAGGATATCATGAATGGATTGCCAAACCGGCTCCAAGAAGTACCCAATTTTTTTTTCATTTAGACGTTGATTTTTAAAATATTATTAATTTGAATTTTTTTGAAAGATTTTATTCATTGGATTTTAGTAACAAATGACTTATTTTCAAAAAGATTATTTTTTCTCTTCCGCGGAGATAAAAATTGATAAAAAACATGTCTAGTTGTTAAACATTTTGAGAAAACAAGAGGCTATAGTTACGATTTAATTTCAGTATTCTAAAAATGCTAGAATATTCCACAGGGTGACGCAAACTTTAAGAAAAAAACACAGTTTGGATTCGTACACCCGGTATACAATGAAAATTTACCTGTTTAGCAACAATATTATTATAAAGATATTGTCAAGGAATAAGGCAATAACATATTAAAAAAATCACTTAAATCGGACATCAGGTTTAGGAGATATCAGAAATCAATAATTACCCATTTTTAAGGTGGCCTATTAATTTTGGCCCAAAGTGTATCTATAATAATACCAAACAATCACATCATATTCAGTCACGACAGTTGTATTTGTGTATTTGCAATAGAATTAAGGAATAGAATAGAAATATGCTTTATTATTACTGAAGACTATACAATTTTATGGACAAAGCTTATAGTGTATTTTTATGTATGAGAGAGTAATAAAACAATAAATTATGTATGCAAATCCCTAAACTTGGGTTAGATTTAATTAACTTGTGCTCGATAATAGCCTTATTTTCAAAGTTAATCTCTAAACTGTTGATACGGGTGACTCAATAAAAAACAGATATTTGTCAACAAATTTACAGAAGTATAAATAGGAAAACAATTTTAAATTGAGTATGACCACCAGGTATAAAAGGTTGGAGCAGAATAGAATACAATAGTTGTAGGGTTACTAATCCCTAAATAAGTTGCCAGTGTCGGAGGATGGAGGTTAACAGGTACTAATGAATTTGCAAGAAATGTAAGATGTTTATTTTATTGGTTATATATAACCAATAAAAGTTTAATAAGTACCTACCTATTGCGCAAAATAAAGTTTAATAATTCATTAGATAAAATAAAACGTTTTATTTATCTGAATAGAGTTCATTCCACGAAGTAAGGGTTTCAACAATCAAACATTTAATTCTTTAATTCCAAGAATCTACGACAGTAATTGACTAGATAATTACCATCTAAACTATATTCCACAAAAATGTGATAGTGGGTTTTTCCATTTTGTAGGAAGGTCCAAGTGGCGTATTCAAAATTCTTAACATTCCCTCAAAAGTAGGACACTCTTTCAGTTGCAAGGTGCAGTTTATTGTGTATACTAGTGTTATGGAAAATTTGGAAGTGCCGTGTAAACGCCCGAAAAATGGTCCTTTAACAGTTAAATGAAAAAACATTAATATTTAATTGTTTTTAAATCATTTACAGACAAACGTTTATAGGTGAAAATGTTGATGAGACCGTTGAGTTAGTTTAGCATACACTGTGTGTTGGGAATCTACGATTTACAGAGTTATTAAAGAAGAGAAATGTTGGTAGTTTTCAAATGCCACTAAGCTCCAGAAAACCAAAATTTCAAATAGAATAATCATTTTAAAGAAACTTCGACGGAAAGTGCAATGAATTCTTCTTTAGACAAGAATTCCCAACATTGGATAAAGTTCTTGTCTCAGTTCGAGATGATAAGATTACCCAGAAATGAGTCGAAGTATGTTAGGAAACTTTTAAAAAAATAGGCTTCCGCTGGAAAAAGAATCCCAGAAAGTCTATTTTTATTAGAAAGAAGCGATATTGTCATATGTGATAAGGACATTTTCTAAGACCATAAGGAAATGAGAAAACAAAAAAGAAAAATATTTTTATCTTGATGAAACATGGATCAACAGGGTCATACACCAAAAAATTTATGGCAGGATGAAACTGTTACAAGTCAAAGGCACGCTTTTGTAAATAACTTATCTACTGGTTTAAACCCACCATCAGGAAAGGGACGCAGGCTGATAATAGTACACATTGCAGTTCAGACGGTTTTGGTTGAAGGTGGTTTATTAACTTGTGAATCAACTCGTACCGTGACACTACCATGAAACATGAACGCTGATGTCTTTCAAGAATGGTTCGAACAAATGATAGGTCTTCTTCCTAAGAACTGTGTAATAGTAATGCATAATGCAAGTTATCACTCCAGACTTATAGAAGGACTGCCCACAACCAAGTGGTTAAAAAAGACTTGCAGAATTGGCTGAGTTCAAAAAAATATTACGTACCATCCCGGATCTATAAGAAAGGAACTTTATTTCGTTGTGTGCCCTTCATAAAGAAAAATTTAAAAATACGAAATTGGATGAAATTGCCAAAAATCGTGGAATGACAGTACTTAGATCCCCACCATATCATTGTTGAATTAAACCCGATTGAACTGGTATGGGCACAGATAAAGAGTGAAGTTTCAGAAAAAATACCACTTTTAAAATTCATGATGTTAAACAGTTGTTTTTGGAGGCCGTAAATAATGTAAAACCTGAAAACTGGGAAAAGGCAGTATAATCACACTATTAAAGAAGAGGAAAAAATGTGGAAGCTGGACAATATTACTGATAAATGATCGAGCCAGTTTATATAAATCTTGGTTCTGAAAGTTCATCTTCTGAATCTGATTTGGATTTGTAAGAAGTAGCTGTAAGTTTTATATTAAATATGTTTATTCATCTATTAACATACCTTAGACCGGTTTATAAAAATTTTTTTCTCTTTTGTAATTTTTAAAAATTAAAAAAAATGTGAATTTTTTAAAACCCTTTTTAATGTAGGCCATCCAGTTCTAATATAGTGTGTGATAAAAAAGGTCACTTTTGTTTACATACACATAACACATTTTATAACACTGAAATAATTCATTTATTTTTTACAATTATTCAAAGTAATTTTTCAATTAATCTTGAGCACGCCCATGGAGTGGTCGGAGGATACACAGTAAAATTATGCGTAATTACTCTCTCGTTCATAAAAATAAACTATAAAAATTTACAAAAAAAAGCATAACAATAACAATTCAAATTTACTAAAATTACATAAATCGTCATTATCACAGAATCACAAAATAAAAGATAATAAATTTTAACTAAATTGCAAATTGCATAATAAAACCTTACGAACTAAGTCGAATCTTAACTAGCATTTTACTTTTACTATATAAATATACTACTTTTTTTATATACTACAAAGCTTACCAATAAATCGTAAATGTTTTTATAAAAAAAATGGTTGAAACATTAATTATTCGAGGACACTTAAATGTTGAATTAACTGGGATATAACAGACGTTAACATTTTTAGGACATTCACAGAATATACTTATGATTAAATTCTCCCAACGTCTTATCATAAGGACAGTTACCTCAGGACAGAGTCTATAATTTAAATCTTAAACAAACAGAAAGGCAAACTTGTGAAGAGAAGACTTCGATGAAAAACTTCACGATAAAATTAAACAATCTTTCACCAACCGAGATCTTGATCTAACTCTACGATTTCGCATGATAAAATGCTATATAATACACTATCCTACTGCATGGTATGGAAGCCAGGACGCTGACAATTAGCTTGCTATGACACTTGGAAAACTTTGAGATGTAAATATTCAGCCATATTACTACAAAATGTTCCATAAGGATATGAATAGAGATTGTGAAGTTGTAGAAATTATCTTGGACATATATAACACCTTGTCTTGGACACAAGAGATATAACTTCCTTTAAAGTGCTTCAACTACTAATAGAAGGACAAATAGAACGAAAGTTTTAAAAAATTCCTTGTTTATAAGCAAGATAAAAATTTTTCTGTTCGAATACATGTAAGAAATATTTCTCCCATATTAAAACAAGTAATTTTGATGCCATCATGTAATGATTTACTGCTTAAGCTATTTAAAAATTAATGTAGAAATAGTTGATTTCGTCGCTTTTTACTTGCTATCATCATCTCTTTTGTGTTGTGTTTCACGTGTTTTGTGTTTCCTTTTTTTTTGTCTTTTTATTGATTTCATTGACTCCCATTTAATATTTTATTTTACCTACGGTCTACTCCCCCATTCTTACTTTGGAAAACTTTGCCAAAAATACCGAAAGAAATGTATTATGGAAAAGTTTATCACGAATTTATTTGGAATTGGAAGATGTGTAATAGATCATTGAGATATTATTTCGAAGACAATATATTAGAAGCAGGCCTGAAGATTGCTAATAAAAAAAAGTGAAAACAACGAAAATAGCGCTAAATCACAAGATATGCTAAAAAATCGACGACAACTCCTGAATGATAACAAAAGAAATACAGTGGAGTTACCGAACTGAATCCAAACCATAAGAAAACAGATAAAGGAAGATTTAAAGAAATACCAAGAAAGATCGTATTAAGAAAATGATAGAGAAAACAAAAGTTTTAAAAACATGAAGACAAATATAGGAAAAAGAAAACTAATCATGCTTAAAGCTGAGAACAATTAAGAAAGAGATCTAGGAAAATAGTAAAAATCACAGGAATATATTACACAGACCTATACAGTTCTAAAAATGACATACCACTATCATCTAAAACAGAATCTCTCTAGGAAAATACAAAATGTTAGCTCAGAGGTATTACCAGAAATAACTGAGAAGATAAATCGAAAAAATCCATAAACGACATGAAAAGAAATAAAGCGGCAGGTGAGGACAAAATACTGGCAGAACTGCTAAAAGAAGGAGGAAGACACGATAAAAAAAAATGCAAAAAAATACTGTTCACAAATGTCTGTGTGAAGGTATAAAATACCTAAACAATGGAGAAATGCCAACACAAGTCTTCATACATAAGAAAGGAGACCGAACAGACTAAACAACTACCGTCCTATTTACCTTTTGTCACAACTATATAAAACCTTCACAAGAATAATAAACAACCGACTAACCTATAAATTTGATAAACTACCAACCAGTGGAACAGACCGGATTCAGGAAAGGATACAGCACAATCGACCATCTACATGCGCTTAAAATCTTAATTGAGAAACCAATGAATACAACCTTCCGCTTACTTAGCATTCGTAGATTATGAAAAGGCTTTCGACAGCATATGAACACTGAGCGGTGGAAGAACTCTGGTTAATACAAGCATATATTCAAGATACCGACAATTGATACATGATATTTACCAAAACACAACCATAACCGTAATTTGTGGACGACAAATTAATAACGGATAAATATAAAAGTTAAACGAGGAGACCGACAAGGCGATATAATTTCCGAAAGTACCTAAATCACCTTAGATATGCCTAGATACCTAATATCCAACAATGGAAGGATAGAGAATAGTTCAAAGAAAAAAAAAATATTAGGAATAAAGTTTTATACATCAGTGAAGACAAGACAAGGACAAGACATCATGAAGAAAGAATTGATAGATGAAATTTTTCATTTAAAAGCCACATACAAGGATATTGGTGAATCTCAATGTTTTCAATAGATTTACTTAGATAAATTAAATATCTCAAATTTGAAATCCTTTTGTTTGTCTGTCTCGCATAAAAAATGGTATGAATCTACACATGAAGCAGGATAAATTAACTCACCTAGTAACTGCATTGGTTTGGTAAAATCAAAATAATAGAGAAGCACCTCCATTATAAATATTTTCACTATCATAAATATACTCAAAATTTAATAATTTGATATTTCAAAATGTTAATTATTATTTAAGTATTATTTTATTTATTGATGATTTTTTTTCTGTAAAAATTATTTTTTTTGTTCTTTACTTTTTGCCGGGGGGGCAAATCTCTCACTTTCCTGACCGGACCATCTCATCTCTCTCGGCGCTGGTTAAGAGGTAATTCAGGATAACTGAAAATGCAAAAAATTACTTAACTCAGAATAAGTAAAACTCAGAGTAAATATTCGAAACTCGTCACATTTTAAATTTATATTTATATAAGGAATGATTGTATTTAGAAGTAGCTCAGTACAGAACATTTTTCAACCACACCAGAAATCATTATCTTAAAATTTTATCCAGTGCTACCGATAAACGTTACTCAATATGAATTCTTGAGATTCGAGCGCTAAAATCCTTCGAAATTATCATCATTCCTCTGACTTGATCTACTTCTTGTTGTAATTGGTCATAAAACGTTTCCCTTGTTTTTTGGGCAGTATACTCTGATAATGTTCAGGTCTTCCTTCTCCAAGTGCAGATTACGACCGTAGATGCCAGATGGAGAACAACAAGAACATAGGTAAGAAATAGAAGAGTAGAAAAGAACGTATCATATAAGCCAAATGACAACAACTAGAGTAGTAAAGACGGCAAGAGACGGTTGCGCAATAGGTAAAGACTATCAGTAAAATGACACAAAAACGATTGAACGACAACTTACTGGTGGCACATTGGAAAATAGACAGTTCATGTCTTTTATAAAAAGAAAAAGAATTCTTGGAATTATAATAGGCAAAGAAATCTATTACATCACGTTTAAAAGTAAATCATGGAAGATTTCCAGCATATCGTCGTTGTACTATCATTCATATTAGAGAAGATAAAGGATTTGTCTATAAAAATTTGTTCTACTCTACGAGAAACTACCATGAAGGGATGGTAGGGCCACTGTAAGAATTAATATATTGAATAAAATATATAAATATGCTCTAAAATTGATAAAGATCAAACACTACAGGTCATTTTAGGAAAAGAACAACACATTCGTGTGAAGAGGTATTTTACTCAATACAATTATTCTATGCAATAAATATTAAATAATATATAAATAATATCCTTCATTTCTAGAGTGATTCGTTCTAAATAAACAACGGGATATTAGATAAATATATATAGTACATCCTAATCGTCTTCAAACAGTGACCAAATGTTTATTTTGATTTATAAAAACATCAATAATGGCTTAATAATGTAATTGATTCCAACACATTTAGTGAAAAGCTTCTATCGTACACGACTACATGACGATGACGATAATATTATGATTGCAGTGCGTGTGTTAATATTACAATATTGCCCTGATGGATATATACAGAACCGGCATTTTATTTACTTGAGGAACTTTGTTTCGTTTCTTTGCTTTTCTTTTCTTTTATGGCAAAAACCGCTGTAATTTTTTTCGTGTCAATGTACCTATTGGACATTTTTAAGACTTAAACGAAGAAGTAGTTGAAAATTTAAATCGTCAAATATGGCATTAATAATTTGTAATTATAAAATTTTTATTTTGGACCCCATATACAGGGTTACGCAATTGAACTGTTACCTATTCAAATGACCATAATTTTTTTTGTGTGAAATTATTTTTTATTGATTCAAATGACAAAAATGTGTGAAAATAATCAAAGTTTCAGAATCCATCCATATTACCTCGATGTAGCCACCTTTTGCCTTAACTATGGCCTTCAAACGATCAAAAAACGAGTTGCATGCTGCACGAATGTGATCTTCCGGTATTTTGGCTCATTCACGAATAATTGCTTTCTTTTGCGCATCCATACTGGCATATTTTTTAGTCCTCACCTTGTTCTCCAAAATGATCAGATAGAATAGTCCATCGGATTGTATCTAGCGAATTCGAAAGCCATTGTTGGATGAAATGAAGTGTGGGACATGGTTTTTTAACCATTCTTGGTTCGCACTAGCTTTATGAGACGTGTTGAGTCTTGTTCGAACGTACATGGTCTAAAACCGAAATGTTTGCGTGCCTGCAGCTCTAAAGCAGCTTCTAAAACATTTTCCCGATAATAAGTTGCATTTACTTCGACACCTGATTCAATAAAAACGATTGGAGAGCGTCCATCGGCGGTTATAGCTGCCCATACTATTACTTGAGATGGGAAATTACTTCGGGTAGCCTTTCGCAAGCTCAAACTTTCGTAGGTGCATTCGGTCAAGTAAACACGATCATCTTGAGAGTTTATAAACTGTTCAATAGGGAAATTTTTCTCATCAGAGAACACTATGTTCGGAAATTCGCCACGTTCGTGCAGACGTAACAACTCCTTTGTTTCAAGCCGAACTTTTTTTGCTTTGGTGTAAGATTGTGTGCTTTTTGGAACTTGTAAGGCTTGACCTTGAGCTCCTTTTTCAATATTCGTTGCATACTTCGCTGGGATATTTTCAGTTCTTTGGCCATTTTATTACACTACGAGGATTTGCTCAAGTCGAGCCTCACTTTCAACATTTCAGGTGGTGGTTTTTTTTTCGTCCACCACCATAGCGTTTTGGCAATACTACCAGTATCATTATAACGAGTTATGGTGCGATACACAAACATTTTATTCACTTTGAGGTGTTTGAGCTGACGAACAATAGCTGGTTGTGATTTTCCAGCCAAATATATCGCAATCACACTATTACGTTTAAATTCCATTGCGAATAACTTTTGTTGTATGTATAAAACTTAAATGCAAATGCTTTTGACGGCTTATAAACAATATACTGAAGTGTTATCAGGCCAACTTTGACATAGCTGTCATTATGACATGTCAGTAACTGATGCTAGACCGTAATTTCACTCCCCTACAAAAGACCCCTTTACCAGCCAAGGTATAAAGATATGGATTATCAGTTATGGACTCCCGAAGATTTTTTTAAGCAATATATTGATGACCGCATATTGGAAATCACGACTGTAGCAACAAATAGAACATATGTAGAAAGAAAAGGAATAGAGCTGAAGTTGACAAGTAAAGAATTAAAAACATTTATTGACATCCTATTTGTTATGACTGCTATAGAGCTCCCAACGATAAGAAATGTATTGGTCGAGAAAGTATGGTGTTTCAATCGTCAAAAATGCTATGACGCGAACCACGGTTTTTTACAATCAGAACATCTCTAAAGGTTATTTATGATGATGAAATCAATGATCAACAAAGAATAAACAAAATTTGGAAAGTCTTACCTCTGTTCAACAGTATATTAAATGGTTGTCATGCTCAAATCAGATCTGATAATATAAGTATAGATGAAATGATAATACCTTTCACTGGTCATTGCGGAATTCGTCAATACTGCCCAGGAAAATCAAACCCTATTGGTATAAAGGTTTTTGTACTTGCCAATTCAATGGGTCAGTATGCGATATGATAGTATATCAGGGTGATTCAACATTCCCAGAGCTTACAGCACAGAAATATGGCTTGGTTGAATCAGCAATTCTGAGTTTGTGTGAAAGTCTTGTTCCTGGTCATCACCTTTACTTGATCGTTATATTTACGACAATAAAACTTGCTGATATATTACTAGAAAGAGGTTTCCACGCAACAGGCACGATTGAAACAGGAGAGTCCCTCGGAATTGTATCTTTTCACCAGAAAAACAGTTCACGAAAAATCCAAGAGGCACTTCAGAAACGAAGGTTCGAGGTGATGGAAGTATTGCCATAACTCGCTGGTTAGACAACACACCTGCTACGATTGTGTCTACATACCATGCTGCTAACAACCCAGATCAATGCAGAAGATGGTCAAAACGTAAAAAGGAATACGAACTGGTTAATAGACCTGAGGTGATCAAAAACTATAACCGGTTCATGGGCGGAGTTGACCTTGTTGACAGAATGATGGCAGTCTGCCGAAGTTAAACGTCTTCATAAGGCTGAACATTTAGTGGACTATGCTGATAAACAAAATAGATGCAGAAAGATCAATTGTAAAAATACCACAACTGCATTTTGTACAAAATGTAAGATATTTTTATGTAGTACACGGAAACGAAATTGTTTTTTAAAGTTTCATACCAAAGACTGAGGTCTAATACATTGAGAAAAGCCATATTTTCCATGAACATATTTTTTTTGTCATTTTTTACTGTAAGTATAATGTCAAATAAAACGCAAAAAATCCAAAATACTTTGAAAAATATTTAAAAAAATACTCTGGGTCTCAGGAGGTATAGGCAGGGATGTTTTTTCTACTTCTTGCACTAATTTTATATTAAACGACTGTTCTTCCAATTTCGAAATTTCGCATGTAAACCTTAAAAATATCACAACCAACTAGAAACTAGTCCCCACGCGAGCTGCACGTCCAGTCTGCGCGTGATCACTGATGCATTAAAGATGGTTACTAACTAGAAACGCTATGTGCGGATACTCTAAGAGTTACTAACGTTTATTCTGACTTTTATACTGCAGAAAACGGTACCCCGCTAGACTCAGTACTGAGTCCTACCCTATTCCTAGTTGCCATAAACAACATATTAAACAAATTACATAAAACCTCTAAAATCGCCTCTATGCCGACGATTTAGTGGTGTACATTAAAGGAGCACAAAAAGAATCCATGTGTAGAATAGTACAGACATTTTTCACCCAGCTGGATGAGTGGACAGCTAGTACAGGCTTCGAATTCTCCGTTACAAAGACAACTGGTACGGTTTTTAACGAAAAAATCATACATTGCATTAGTCCTTTATCTTTACAACAGCATCATGCCCTTCCAAAACTCCGTGAAATTCCTTAGTATGTGGCTGGATCAAAAACTTTTCCTGAAAACAGCACATACAACACTTGCGTTAGCATGCAACAAAAGACTCAATTTGCTTAAAACCGTAACCAAATCGTTTCTTGGGGTGTTCTCACTTCTCTACACTACTCCTTTCTGTATAAAGCACTAATTAGATCTCGATTAGGGTTCAATTGTTTATGCCTCGCAACCAAGACTACCCCTAAAACCGTTGGATACAATCCACAATGCCACAAACTTCGGATCGTTCTAGGAACTTTTCACACTTCCACCCATAGAAAGCTTGTATTCCGAAACTGGAGAATTATCATTGCAGTATAGGCGGGCACTTTTTAACACTTTCACACGCTTTTTTCTGTAGCTGCTAATAAGGATCATCCACTCTTCGAAAACTTTTTTCTAAAACAGTCTTGACATTCTCTTTAATAAACCTCGTACTGGAAAAAAACTTATTACACACGACTAAGATCAATTCTGAATATTTTTTAACACAACAATCCCAGTATGGTTGACGTAGAGTTGACCTTTTGTTATCCTTTTTTTGGTAATTATCATGCATAACCTTTGTCTTAAAGTGTTTTTATTGAGTCGATATTGTTGACTTTAATTACGTAATTTTATTAATAAGAACTTGTAGGTCTTCTAAGTTATCCGCAAATATTATGGTGTCATCTTCATATCTGATGTTGTTTAGCCGGTATGTGTTATAGGCAGAATATTCTAAAATGTAACGAATAGATTTATGAAACAAAGTGGAGTAGTTTTCAAAAGCAATAAGAGGGGTGTGCGTAAGATTAAAGAGAACAATTTAATTAGTCGTTAATAATTTAAAGCTTTTCACACACACATTTTATCGGGGACAATCGGCAATTATATTTGACCCATTGATAATACGGACTAGTAATTTAAATATTTTATTAAAAATATTAAGATTTCTTGAGTTAAAAATAAATTTAAATTAGTTTTGGAAGATTTTGATTTAAAAACTGATTTGGATAGTTTGTCCGAGATTATACATAAGCTTTTATATTACAAGATCTTACACAGAAGAGAGACGGACGTGGTTAAAAAACCATTCAAGGCGCTTGAAGCAGCAACAAAAAGAATGGGACTAGAGGTTAACACTAATAAGACGAAGTATAATGAAAGTATTGTCGTCTCCCGGAATTAATAAGCCATGGAAAAACGTAAAAGCAACTATTTGCATTTCCTATGGTTTATTAATATCGCCATGATCTAACATTGCGCAATATTGCACAATATTGCGATGTTAGTCCAGGACGCTCTTTTGGGCATTGTCTTGAAAAAGACAATGCCTGTATGTTTATTTAAGGTTGTTGAAATAAAACACAACTATTCTGAAGCGAAAAAAGGTCGTCAGAGTCTTAATGTGTTCGCGGAAAATTGCGAGCCCTTCTAGTGAGGAGCTCGACGGCCTACCCGCTGAGGGTAAAACCAGACTGAAGTGAGATTTGAAAATGTCCCATATTAAAAGTTATTTTAACTTTTATAAGAAACCTTTTCATTTTCTCAACCAATTAAAATAATTAAAAGTTTCAAAAAGGCAGGACTAGGCAAAGTCGAGGCGCGTGATTGGTGCGCCTGGACGTCAGTATCAAATTATATACAAGCAACACAACCCGAAGATTTAACGATCGGACCATATACTTTCGAAGGAGTAAGAGAGTTTATATATCTAGGCTCACAAATCAGAATATTGCAGTAAGTAGAGAAATTTTAACAGGCGGATATTATCTGACAAATAGAGCCTATTATCGATTAAGAAAATTTTTAAACAACAACCTAGTTTACAAAAAGAACGAAACTAGTGATGTACAGAACTCTTATCAAGCCCATTTTCACCTACGCGTCGGAAACATGGACGACGAGCGATGAAAGAACATTTAAGATGCTTTTAACGTAAAATCCTCCGGCATATCTATGGAGGAAGTAACAGGAGAGCGGATTATGGCGTCAACGCTAATAATTTTGAACTTTACCGCCTGTATAACAAAACCTGATATTATTAGGTCCATCAAAATAAGCCGACTGCGGTGGTTAGGTCACATAGAGAAAATGAATGAGATGGAGCCGCCAAAACATATTTATAAATCAAAGAATAGTTGGAGAGGGAAGGAGAGGCAGACCCAAGCCCAATTTTAAGATCAGGTGAAGGTAGTACTTGAGAATTTTGCGATTACGAAACTGGAAAGTCAAGCCGAAGAATAGGAAGAATGGAGACTTATCCTTGAGCAGGCCAAGCCCCACCATGGGTTGTGCAGCCAATGATAATGATGATTACAAGATTTTAATTTACATTCTCTTCTTTTTTTTATATTATAATTGTTCTTTTAGAGATGGTCGGAAAAATTTACCCAATCAGGTAAATGAAATTACTGTCTCCGGGAAGAACCAGCGTTAAGAATTTAAAACTCGACGTTTCGACACACATTTTGGAGCCATTATCAAATGGGATATGGTTTCGTTCGAGTTCGGGGTCTTAATCTGCCTATACCCTCACGTATGACGTACCAGTATCTTGTTCAACCGCAAATGGCCATTCTTCTTCGTCTTCTTCTTTTCTTTTTTATAAGCAAAATGCTTGTTTAATGTCGATTAATGCCTATATTGGAGGTTATGTACTCCATCTTTTGCGTGGTCGCCCGATACTTCTTCTACCTTTTGGTGATTTGTCCCTCGCTATTCTGACTAATCGGGTCTCTTCCATTCTGTTATGTGTTGGTTCCATTCCTTTTTTCTGTTCAGTGTCCACTCATTTATTTCTGGTATATTGCATTTTCTTCTGACTCTTCACTCCTCATTCGATCCCTCAGTGTGTTTCCTGTAATTCTCCCACAGTAAACGCATCTCCGCTGTTTCTAGTAGTTGCTGGGTTTTGGAGGTATCCGGTCTTGTCTCTGAAGTGTATGTCATTATTGGTCTTATTGTTGCTTTGTAGATTCTTGATTTCACGTCGGTATTAATGTGGGGATTGCGCCATATCGTGTTATTAAGACAACCTGCTATTTTATTAGCCTTTTGTACTTGATTTTTTTCACTTCCTTCTCCACATCTCCGTTGCTAGACAGTGTAATTCCTAGGTAATTTGTCTCCATTACTTGCTCAATGCTGATACCGTCGATTTCCAGTTTATATCTAACTGGTTCTTTACTGATTACAATTGTTTTTAGTTTTCTGTGTAGAGATCACCATATTAAAGTCCTTTGCCCTTGTGTTGAATCTATGGGTTAGTCTTTGTAGATCGTCTTCATTGGATGCAATTAGGGCCGCATCATCTGCATAGCAGAATATTCTGATTTCTTTGTTCCCCATTTTGTATCCTCTTCCTTTATTAATAGTATTGATGATTTCATCCATGATTAGATTGAATAGCGGTGGACTAAGCGAGTCTCCTTGTCTTATTCCATTGCCAATATCTATTGGATCTGTAAGCTGGTCATCTATTCTGACTTCCATATTGTTGTTCTGGTAAATGTTTTCTATTGTTATTTATAAACATTTAGTGGAATTTCTCTATCGTAAAGAAGGTGAATTACATCTTTAAGCTTTACTTTATCGAACGCTTTCTTCAGGTCTATTAGACATATGAATGCTGGTCTGTGTATACTCTAGTGCTTTCTCGGTAATCTGTTTTATGATGAATACTGCAAATGGCCCCAAGGTCTCAAATTGCCTACTCTCAGTATCGCACAAGTTACTCATTTCTAACATCTCTTTTTGTTTCATGCCTTTTTTGTTCTCATGAGTCGGAACAAAATGCTGTTATCATTCAAGACTCAGATTCAATCTCTAAAGTTCTCCAGCTCTAAAGGGCATCTCTTGGGAAACAGTTATTCCTCTGTACCATGCATTCCATCAATGCGATTAATTACTAATTTGAGGGGAATAAGCACAATTGAAGTTTACAATAAGTTTCGTGTGATTTGCGAAGTGGAAATTGAAACGTCAATAAACTTATTTTAAACTTCAATTGTGGCTTATTACCATTAAAATAGTAATTACTTTAAGATGCCACAACAAAACAATATCAATATAATTATGATACACCTAAGGATTAAGAAGCAGCTAATAATGATCCACTATCTGGAGATTTGTCAATTGAGGATGCTGCATGTTTCCAGTTGATTGTAAATACGAGCAATTTGTAAAGATAATACATTTTGGAGGCGGCTAAACGCATATTCCCGTTCTCCTCCACCAATCGTCCCGGTCCAAGACATGCTCCTCCTCCAAACCACTCGATTCCATCGCTCTTCTAATTCCTTCATTCTATGAGCATCAACGTTTGTCAGGCATTCTAAATAGGTGTCCAAACTATTTCAAACCTCTTCTTTCTATTTTATCAATGACTGTTTCTGTAGCATTCATATTATTTCTTATAAATTCGTTGGTTTTTCTTTTCAGCCTGATGTTCTAGCACTTCTCAAATAAAACATTTCAATTGCCAACAATCTTCTCTTCAGGTCTGCATTAATGTCCATACTTCAGAGCCATAAGAAAGAACTGATTCAACCATGGTTTGCCCTATTTATTTTTTTGTTCCTTTTGGAATGTTGCGATCAAAATTCTTGAGCTAGGACGAACTTGGTCATCCGCAAAGTTCAAGGAGAGTACGTCATTTCCTATGAGAATTCCCATTCTCTGGCAGTGGTTTCTCCAATTTGGGAGGGCTGCCTTAATATATAAATTAAACAGTAAAAATGAGATACTTGCATTCCTTGTCTTAGTCCTTTACTTTTATTGGCTCCGATAGTCTACTTTCGATTTTAGGTAAGCAGTGTTATCCCTGTATACTTCTGTGATTATTTCTAAAAGGTATGGACTAATGTCCATACTTTTGTTCCATCCCCGAGTTGTTGTAAAGCTTGCCACAATTAGTCTTGGAACTGTATCATACGCCTTTTCTATGTCGATCAAGGCTAGATGTACTTCGGTACCAACCCCTATTCTTTTTTCTATTAATTGTTGGAGTATAAACAAGTTATCAGCGCAAGATCTACCAGCGTAAATCCACTTTGGTCTTTGCTAATTAGATGTCCTAGATTATCTTGTATCGTTCCATCTAATATCTTTCCAAACAATATCTCGAAAGTAGGATCTTTTTGATTGCCCTTTTTAAAGATCGACACTTCTTGAGTGGTTTTCCATTCAGATGGTACTTAATTTGTTGGCAGCATTGATTCATTAGAAAAGTTATTCGTTTTATTAAGAGTAGATCTCCTGCTTTAAGTAACTCTACAGCTATATTGCCAGGCCCTGGTGATCGCCCGTTTTTTCATTTTAATTATCTCAGTACGGACCTCGTTGTTACTAGTATTAATGTTCCTATTTGTTTGTCTCTCCATTCTGTATTCCTCTCACATATATTTCAAACTAGACTCTTGGAGTAAATTTTTATAGTGATTTTACCACTTTTCTCTAAGAATTAAGTTGCTTAAGGAGTTATGGGTGTTTTTCTTTAGATTATTGAGTATATCTCCATACTTTCGTAGCCTGAGAACCACCAATTAAATTTTCAACTTGGATACATTTTTGTTCCTAGAAATTGTTTTTTGCTTCTTTAATTCGATTGCGTAGATGTTTTATTTGTTAGCCATTTCTTATATATTTTGTTTTTTCTTGTATCATTTCTTTTATGTTTTCTGTCATCCATGGTGGTTCGTGGTATTTTTTGTCGTTGTTCTCTGTTCCTAATACTACAGAAGTAATTTTTTTATTATCGTTTTGAGGTTGTTGTATTATTGTTCTACATCCATATTTCTTTGCATCTCAGTTAGTTCCTTTTCTAATCTAGATTGAAAAAGATGTTTAATACTTGGTTGAAATAAAAGGTGCAATAAATATGTTTCCGTTTTGTATTGTGAGTATTGTTTCTCTCACTATCGGTGTTCTGTTTGTAGTATTGTTTAAAGGGGCACAAAGACTAGGGTAATAATATAATTATAATATAGTAAAATAATCTTTGGAAAGATACATCTTAAAAATAATAGGATAATTCACAAATGACAAAAACATACAGTATTATTCGAATACAGTCCGGCCCATTGTAACGTCCTGTCTGATACTAATATTCCCATTTTGTATATTTAGAGAGAATAACGTACTCGCTTAATGGAACAGGGGACGTAATGATGAATAATAGAATAAGTGAATAAGTAGTTATTCACATTTATTTATTATTGTGTACAAAAGAAATCATTTCTTAGGACGAAATCAAACGAAGTAATAAAATATCGTTATATTGGTGGATTAGGAAGGCTTTTATCACGTTTAAAAAAGAAGAAATTACTATGAAAAAACGTGTATTATATATGAAAATTTTAATAAAACTAGAAGAATACAGTTATACAATTAGGGAATACAAAAAGATGGCACCTAACTGTTCCATTTTATTTGTGGTCCAGTTTTAATCATTTATCAGATAAGTTGAACAAAAGTAATCATAGCTTAATACAGACCTGATCTAAGAATATTTTGTTGATATACATATTTTATTTCATTGCAAAAGCTTACCAATGTAAGACGTGATGTGTTACTACAGCCGTTAAGGGAGATTGATCTTGATGGAAAAGATATGAGCATGATTCATCAGCTGTATTGAAATTGAGGCAGTTTACACGAGAAGGGCACATACAACAAAAGACTAGCGTCTAGCCGTTGGCAGGTCAGGATAATCCTGACCAATCCAATCGCACTTGAGTATGTGTGTGGCGCGTCATTTAAATTATGTACATATTTGAATGTAACAGTTCTCATTTCTCATATCACGAAACGTTCTCGGATTGTTCACTCAAACAAGAAGTAATGTTTAGTTGTTTTAAATACACAGTTTTATTATTTTACATATTATAAATATTATCTTATTGTGAGTTGGCAACAAGTGAGGGAGGGCTTGTCTGCTTGTCACTTATTATTATTATAGATCATAGTTGTTGTTATTTGTTATGTTGTTGTATAATAAAAATAATTACCACAATCAAATATCAGCAATAAACTGACGTTCAGATAGACTTGGAAATAACTGTAAAATATCAGTTTGATGTCCAATGTGTGTTTTTATAAAATTGACTTCAACTTTTTCTGCCAAATCAACCACAACCGTGAGACTGCTGGGCAAAATCCACCAATTTTTATACTGCCTTTCATTTTTAAGTGCCTTTTTCCTTTGCTTTCAGAATTAAAGCAGCCTGACCGATGACAGAGAAACTTCATTGTTTTGTGAGTCTTTGCGGAAAAGTTCTCGACTTTAACGTATTTGGTTTTTGTACTACTTTCAATAAAACATTTCCACTCCTGAAAAGAGACTAAATTGGAAAATTGAAGTGTTTCACTTTCTAGGATTAGGTTGTGTTCTTCTTGAAAATGAGAATGCAATTCTGCAACATAACTTGAATAAAAATTATACAAAGGACACTTCTTAGAATCTTTCTTGATTTTGCTATCTTCCGTTGAAGTGTCTACAACATTTTTATGAGTTTCTGTGTATTCAAAACAATTAAACATAACTCCTTATTTGTGTGAACAATCTAAGAACGTTTCGTGATATGAGAAATGAGAACTGTTACATTCAAACCTGTACATAATTTGAATGACGCGCTACACACAAAATCAAGTGCGATTGGATTGGTCAGGATTATACTGACCTGCCAACGGCTAGACGCTAGTCAACAAAAGTGGGTTAAGAAAAAAAACCACTTTGTTTTTTGTTCTTTTTTTGTTCTTTTTTTTTATTTGCTTTCCTATTGTGGATTTCAAAAAAAGGCATCTTCTTCTTCTTTCAGTGCCCTGTCCGATCATCGAACGTTGGCGATCACATTGGCAATAATAATCTTATTCACGGCGGCTCTAAATAAATTAAAGGTGGTTTCTTGATACCATTCTCGGAGATTTCGTAGCCAGGATTTCGTCGGCCTGGGCCTCTCCTTCCGTCGATCTTACCCTGTATTATGAGGTGTAGAAGGTTATACCTCTCTGGATGTCTCATTACATGACCGAAATATTGTAAACTTCCGAATTTTTATCGTTTTTGTTATTTCTGTGCTCTTTTTCATTCGATGTAAAACTATTTCATTTCTTATTCGATCAACCCAACTTTTCCGCAATACTCGTCGATAAATCCACATCTCAAAGGCCTCTAATTTTTTCATTAATGTCTCTGCAAGGGTCCAGTCTCCATACCATACAGCAATGTGGAAAATATGTAGCAGCCTATTAATCTAATTTTAAGATTTAACATAATATCTCTATTAAGTATCAAGTAGGTAATATTGTGGACTCTTTCTAACTCTATTCCATACGCTCTGATGTTCGTTGGTTGTAAATTTTGTCTTAGAAGTATTAAGTTTTAGCCGATATTCATCACATGCTTCGGTTACCCTATTTATAAGTCGTTGCAGGTCTTCTTCATTGGAGGCAATAAGTACCGTGTCGTCTGCATATCTGAGGTTTTTGACATTATTTCCGTTGATCCAAAAAGGCATACATGGGTCTTTATCATTGATATTTAGCTTGATCTTACATTCTTGGCAATAATCGCATACATCTGTTTTAGGTTTGCGAACAGAATAGGAAAACTTAGTTTTAAAGTACTGATAATATGTTTTATAAGACATCTTGAGAATTTCCTTTTTTCTTTCTTTGAAAAAAACCTGGAACAACTCATACAATGCTTCTATATTTAACAAAGTGTCAGAATATTGCAAATTACTCTTGTTTGTACATTAATGACTTTCATCATGGGGTATACTAGCCAAGTGATCCCCCATTAACACAGCAACGTCATCTGAAATGTCTCTGGGCCTATTCAAATGTTTTCCTCTTTTTTTCTTCAAATGAATCTCCCAACAAGATCTTTTTTGAATAATCCGTATGCGTTTTATTGAAATTTGAAACAAGTCCAAAATAAACTTGCGACACACTAAAACAGTGTTTCCTCTTACAGACATACCATAGGCCCAGGTGTGATCTCTTGGGTTTTTTGGTTAAGAAATTTTTTTTTACTTTTGGGATCTTTAGCCAGGTCCATATAGCTAGACAACTGGCTATCTTGGAGACTTTTGTTCTGGCAGTTGTAAAAGCAATCAAAAAGCTCTACTTGAAAATCAAGAGGCAGATTTTCGTAACATTTGTTCTGGCAGCAGTCAGTAACTAAATTGAATGACTTGGAACTAACCTTCTTTCCTGACACAGATACGTATTCTTTACCTTGAACACGCCTTAATTTATTGGATTCTTGTTTCTTATATTTCTGTTTATGGATCACTTTCCTTTTCCTCTTCCATCAGAATTATTAACTTCTTGAACATCTTCGTAATCACTATATTCTTCATTGCGTATCATAGTTCTTATCAGAATAAAACTCGATGTAATAACATAATAAAATAAAACTTATCAGAATAACAACACCGATACTTTAACCTCACTATAATATATTAATATTATATGATACATGACAAGTGATCGAAAAAAATGAGAAGCAATAAATAGCTCTCCTATACAAAACACACTCAGAAATCGTTTATAAACAACAATCACATCCTGCACACTAATATTCAAACAGTTCCACCAACCTCATTTTTAAAGATAAATAAATGAAAATTATACCATTGTAAAGGGAAAAACATGATGGATCAGCCATTCTGCGTAAAAAGGGCACATAAGTCTATGTGTCCCATGTATCCTCTATTAGTTTCAGCAACTCACTTGGTGGACCACAAGCTTTTCTACTTGTAGCATTATTTTTAGGGTATTCTGCCTCGCATTTCATAATTTCTGGGCCATCAATACAGTTTTGGCAGAAGTCGGCAATATTATTCTGTCATCTTAAAACAACTCTGATATATACAGCTGCCGTTTTTGTCTTATTTTTTGCTCATTTACAATAATGTTGTTATTAATGTCAACGAGTACAGAGGGAACTCGTCTTATAAATATGTTACTCATTTCTTTTAGTATTTTATGCATATTAAATAAGTAGTGTTTAGATATTACATCCTCCATTTCGTCGCACCTTTCTCTTATCCATTTTTCTTTGGCTAATTTGATCTCCTTTTTTAGTCTTTTCTGCAGATGTCTATATTCTGTTTGTTTAGATTTTATTCCATTAATTTCCAGATGTCGTGTGTCATCCATTTATTTTTCTTGATTAAGTTTTTTGTATAATAATTGTTTGTAGAGATTTCGTTAACTTGGTTTTTAAATTCACTCCATAGTTGTTCTGGATCTTCTAGTTGTTCTCCGATGTTTTTTATTCTATTGTTAAATTCTTTTTCAATGTAATGTTTTATGTTTATATCGTCAAAGTTAAGTACTTTGGTTTTTGTCACTAACGAACTAGACATTTTATTAAAAATACTATGTTGACCGATGAAGCAACATTTATTTTGGCAAGGGATTTTTAAAGTCCACATGCTATCAAAGATAGATATTTTCAAGGCGAGTTGCGTACAAGAATTTTCCCATTGTGACGACATTTTTTTATTGATGAAGAAGTGATTTTGAATAATGGCCACCAAGAAGTTCTGAGTGTAATCACATTAATTTTTATTTCTAGGGATTTAAAATCGTTCATTCAAACAAATGAAATGAATATTCACGAGATGAACTCTCGAAAAAAATACAAAATGGTGCAAATTTTAACAGAATTGAAGAATTTTGCTATGTATAAGCCATTACTTAGTCTATGCTAATGTCTACTACGAATTGTTCGTATTTCTATCCTAACATCATCAGAAAGGAAGATCTACCACATCTGATCGATTAAAAAAGCGTAAAACATCAAATAAAATCCAGAAAGTGGGGTTGAATTGGTCGCACACTCAGAAAAAATAATTCCAGTATTACAAAGATTGCCCTCGAGTGGAATCCCCAAGAAAGAAGAAAACGAGGTCGCCCAATACAAACTTGGAGAAGATCCATCATGGACGAAATAAGACCTGGTCTATGGATCTTGTTCCCAAACATGTATCTTCCCTGACTACATGGTTTATGATCATCTGGTTTTTAGATGTATTTTTTCCCTCTTATAGCAAGGAAAGGTAGAGCTGATTTAAAAGTTCTTTGGTCTCAAGGATTTTCTATTAGCACAATAGCATCTGTAAAACCTCAGATGGCTCAGTTTTGCCCTTTACATATATATTCCAAAAGCGAAGTGAACAGTTTTGGTGATATGGTATCATCGTGACGCACTTCACTTTATATCGAGAATTTTTGAGTTTGACGATCACCTACTCTAACATTAACTTTTGCTTTTTGGTATATGTGATTAAGTATATTTATATACCGATAGTCAATTAGGCATTCTGTCAAGGTTTCCATTTTTTGTTGATTTGGGGAGTCAAAGGCCTTTTCATAATCCACAAATGTTCTGTGTTTATTATGTTCTGTGTTTATTATATTCAGTATATTTTGTATAAGATTTTTTATCACCAATAGGTGATAAAAATAGGTTTTTGTGAGCGTAAGAGTTTCTGCTCCGTATGCCATAATTGGAAGAACGCATTGGTCAAATGTCTTCCGTTTTATAGCTATCGAGATATTGATCTTAAAGATATATCTCTTACTGAACCATTATCCTTGTATATTCTGATTTCATGACCGATATGTACTTTTTTGTCAATTCTACTATTTGATTTTGGATGGTGTTTTCGCTGGGAACCAAATTTATCATAAATTTGATATTACTAATGTTCATTTTTAGACCTATTGGTGAAGATAAGTTTTCTAAGCAGTTGTCGCGCTTCACGCAGACTTTCGATAAGAAGTACTATATCGTCGGCAAAACACAGATGATTGAGTATTTTCCCGTCTATTTTTATTATTCTATTTTCCTACTTTAGCATTTTAAAGAAGTATTTAAGGACGATTATAAATAATTTAGGTGAGAGAAATTATCAATCTATAGTTTAATTTTATTAAGTAAACTTAGGACTTAATTTCTGCGTTATGTCACTGAGTTTGTGTTACTGTTTCCTGTATCCAAATTCAAAACATAGCAATATCGTGAAATGCAGTACCCATAGTTTGTTGTCTTAAGTTAAATTTTTTATAATTCTGATTTCAATTGTCCAATTGCGTATTTCTGGAAAACAGTGGAAACTGTCGTTGCTATACAATTCAGTGCTGTAATTATTATATGTATGTTTTCAACACATTTTATTTTTATTGATGACTTACTTGTCACTGGTTTCTGTACACTTTACACTTGTACTTGTAAAACAATAAAACTTATTTCTTTTATAATTAAATATACCTATTAATAGTGATATTATTATTAACCTGCTTAAACAATTGTCGTATTAAAACAATAATACCAGTAAAAATAATATTTAAGCCATATTTTCTAATCTAAAACAGTAAAAACTTTCGTCAAAAAGTTTCAAATCAATTTCATTGTCAGAAATCATTAAGTTGTGCCCTCTATTAGTAAATGTAAATAAATAAAATAATCCTCCGTGTCCATAGTTATGCGTTTGAGCCGATTTTCATAACAGTATATAAATAGTGGAATAATTATCAAAAAATGAAGAAAAACTTTGCCTCAGCAACATTTTATGTAGGCATATTTAATCTAACGTACTATGTCAACTTTACTATGAGTTTTTTCTAAAGATCTAGAAAAACACAAATAAAAGCTATATATAACATAAACCCATTAGTCGATCGTGGAGATGGTTTAATATTAAAGTTTCCGTGTTCTACACCCCTGTTTACGTTACGTTAGGTATATCGCGTAGCAATTACGGCGACAATCTCAGTGATCAATAGACGAAATCATCGCCCATCGCGTGATCAGCCGACTCAAACCTCAAAACCTAAACAGCACTAACTACACTTGCCGACCCTTGTGTTCTTACCCATCCTGTCCCTATCCCCGCACATCAATTTATTCATTTGGTCGTTGGTTTGTTCATTAGATGGACTTTTATCCAATGATTCACTTTTCCTACATGGTGGACAAAATGCGTGGTCATTAAATATGAAACATGCAAAGAATCGAAGACTACTTAGCAAAATAAATCTAACGATAGTCTTTCATAGATATTTAATAATTATTTAGACGTCATTATATTCGTAAATACACATTGAGTGCTTGAGGATAGAGAAAAAAGGATAATAATAAAAATAGTATGTCACAAAAAAATTGGTATTCTTTATTTTATTTAAAGAAGAATAAAACAATTATCAAATTTTGCTATTATCTCATTAACCAGCGTAAATGAATACAATAAAAATTTACACAAAAAGAATATTCTTCTTGAAGACTTAAATTTTTTTTTTACTAGAGACTATTTTTTTTTACCTAAAAAGAACCTAAAAACATTTTGTTTACCAGGATGTCTTGAAAATTTATTTAAACGGTCTATTTATTTATTTTTATTTTTTACTTTGGCTGAGAAGAAGAAATATGACAAAATCCACGCCTTTGCATCTGATAAAAATACTAAAACTATGCAGGGATTTTTCTCGATGCAAAACATTTTCCCTGTATATTTCTTCTTCTTAATCTATGTCCTATATTCTAACTTACTTCTTTTACTTTTCGTAAAGATTCAATTTGCTGGGAAGCCTGTTCTTGTCTCAAAACCATATCTTTCTCCAGCAGCTCCCTCATTCCACAACCTACGCGGAATCGGGGCGAATCGTAAGGCACGGCGACTTATGCAGGTGTTCAGACAAGTTGGGGCGGAATCCGCAACGGTCGCGGCAGATCAGCGTTTTTACGAAACGCTGCATGCACAGTTTTTTTCCGCTGCAGTTATAGTTTCGCGTGAATTAAAATGGTTGTTACAGAAAAACTAATTGAAATTATGAAACAATATCTTACACTTTATGATTTAAGGGACGAAGATTATAAAAGTATAAGAAAAAAATTTCATTGGAGTTTCAAAAAAATTGGAGTTTCAACAAGAATAAGAAGCAGCTGGCTTTTGCACTTCCAATTCAAATACTAGATGTTCTTCTCGGAGCAATACACAGTTAACACCAATACTTTGCCCTATATGTGTCGATACTAACAACACTGAATGTGTCCCGTACCAAGTTATTGCTTCTGGAGTTACCTGTTTAGGATCGTACTACAAACCAGGAGGTGATGATTTTATCTGATCTAAGCTCTCTTTAGCTTCATTCGCTACCGTCTACATTTAAATCGATATCACTGTCATCGCTATCGTTTAAATCTATAACTACTCTATTTATAATGCTTTGGAACAGTATCTTTCTTCTATTAATATTGTTTTGAAGCTATTTTCTTGTGGCATTTTAAATTAATTACTATTTAACTGGGAATAAGCCACAATTAAAGATAAAATTACGTTTATTGACGTTTCAATTTCCACTTCGGAAATCGTTCTCGAATCTCGCGACATAATTTAAAGAAATGTGTTGTCTTCGTATTGATAGGGAAGATTCATCTAGGATAACCTGAAAACTTGAAACAGGACTAGTTCGGTAAGCACCCAGAATTAGTCTTAAACATGTGTTTTGTATAATGTCTAGTTTTTTAAGCATATAAAAACTCGCAGTTGAATAGCATATTGCACCGTAATTCAGTTTACTGGAAATTCCAAATTCCAAATTATCTTGCAACGGATAGTAAATTTTGTTTTTATTACCTTTTTCTTTTTGTTTCAGGATGCCTCGCTGTACCTCCATCTCACATTACAGCCTTCCTGGAGAAACTCCACCTAGGTCTCCGTCTAGTCCAGCAAGCAGTCCCATCGCAGGTATCTCTTCTAGAAGCGTAAGTCCGTCGTCGCCTCGATCTCCAATAACTACATCTAGACATAGCGCCTTCTCTTTAGTGTATCCCAAAGATTTGCATAGGAATAAGCATTATTTAACTGTTAATGGTAAGTACTTGAACAAATATTTACAAAAATCATTCCATAAAGTTTCTTATAATATTTGATCTCTTAAACCCTCATCCACTATATTGGCTTCTACTATTGCTGTATGGCTTTGGTGGTTAATTGGATATTTTCTCGCACTCACTTGTAGTGCACTTAAGTTTTCCAACATGAGAGAATCAAATTTACTGCTAAGAAAGCCATATATTCAAACTTGTAAAAAAATGTTAAAACGACAATTTTATTCGGTTTTAATTATAAAATTTCAATTTCTGCTGACTTATCTCATTTTTTACCACCATTGTAAAATACCGAGTTCTTGTAAACGACGTGAAATTGTCTGCCTCGGATTCTCTTGTCCGCCTTTATGGACCTCGGCGATGTTTTTGGTAGATCAGTGGATTCAAATTTAGGCCCGCCTTTACCAATGAACTCGATAAAATCTTACGATGGATTCCACCAACATACAAAAATTATGAAAGGTTTAGAGGGGCAATAATTGCTACAGCAAAGAAACACATTCCCAGGGGCCATCGTAAGCAATACATACCAGGATGGAGTGAGGAAAGCCAAAACCTCTACGAAGAATATCTTGAAACCGGTGAAAGTGACATTGCGGACGAACTTCTCTTGAGCCTTGATGTAGCAAGAAGGAAGAAATGGACAAATGAAGTCGAATCGTTAGATTTCAAAAAGTCTAGCTGTAAAGCGTGGTCGCTCCTAAGAAAACTCGGAAGTGACAAACTGGCAACATGACAAATCCACGACTTCAACCCTAATAAAATTGCATCACATATAGTTGCCACCTCCAGAGGAGCATGTGATAAAAAGTTTACCACTACTATAAAAAGGGAGCTTAAACATCTAAAAGCTGCCTGTTCATCAGATACAGAGTACTCCGCACCGTTCACTCCAGAAGAAGTCTCAAACGCCATCAAAGACATTAAACCTAACAAAGCTCCTGGTACAGACGGTATATCTCCCGAATTCCTGATCCATTGTGGGAAATCTGCAAAGACCTGGTTGTCTAAATTCTATACAGATATACTCAAAACAGGTAACCTACCAAACCTCTTTAAACAAACAAAAATCATAGCCATCCTGAAACCTGGAAAACCAACAGACAACCCAGCGAGTTACCGCCCCATCGCTTTACTCAGTGCAGCTTACAAGCTCCTCGAAAGACTGGTTCTGAACAGAATCGGCCCAAAGCTACTTCAAAAAATACCAATTGAACAAGCAGGATTCAGGTCTCAACGAAGCACCACTGACCAAGTGCTCTCTATAACTATCTACATAGAGGCAGGTTACCAAAGAAAACTGAAGACGTCTGTGGCATTCATCGATTTATCGGCTGCCTATGACACGGTTTGGAAATATGGCCTCATCTATAAGCTCCTTAAAATAATCCCCTGCAAAGCAACCGCCCGACTCATAAATACTATGCTGAGCAGTAGAAATATCCGTGTAATCATGGGAACTACAGTGAGCAAACAGAGAACGCTTAATAATGGCCTCCCCCAGGGCTCCGTACTTGCACCGCTGCTATTTAGTATGTATATAGCTGATATGCCACCTACCAGATCTAAAAAATTTGGATATGCAGACGACTGGGCACTTGCAACTCAAAACTCCTTAATACAAAACTCCGAGGCAATCCTAACGGAAGATCTGGAACGCCTGGTTAAGTACTTTAAACAATGGAGACTTAAACCTAACCCCAAAAAAACCGAGGTTAGCTGTTTTCACCTGAACAACAAAATGGCCCACACAAAACTTAAAATATACATTGATAACCAACTGCTCACGCACAACTATAATCCCAAGTAACTCGGCGTCACCCTGGACAGAACACTCCCCTTTAAAAAACATCTTGAGAACACCGCAGCAAAGCTGAGAACCCGTAACAACATCATACAGAAGCTTTGCGGGACTACATGGGGCTCATCAGCAGGTACACTTCGGTGTTCAGCCCTTGGACTCGTATACTCCGCGCTGAATACTGCTCTCCTGTTTGGCTGAATAGCGTTCACACAAAAATCATAGATACCCAGCTCAATGTCGCCATGCGTCTCATATCTGGAACGATCAAGTCTACACATGCGGAGTGGCTTCCACTACTGAGCCATATACCTACACCTAATCTTCGTCGTCAGCATGCTCTGCTTAGAGAATTCCAAAAGCTGCTTAACAACCCGCAATTACCTATACACACATATGTCGCCGACGCTAATTCACATCGATTGCGCTCCAGAAAATCTCCGACTAGAGATGCAATAAACTTTTTAACTAGAGTTCCATCAATTTTCAAATGAACTCCCAGTGGAAGAACATGCAGAGCGACAGAGCGAACCTAATAATGAGAAACACACCATGCAACACAGAAACTCCACCAGGTTTTGACCTCCCCCGAAAATCATGGTCAACTCTTAACAGGATAAGAACGGGTCATGGAGTCTGCGCAGATTCCCTTTATAAATGGAGGATGAGAACCTCTGCTGAGTGCGACTGCGGCGCCGAGAAACAGACCATCCAGCATATGATTGCCGAATGCCCTCGGAGGAAGTATTATGGAGATCCTCTAGACTTCGCCTCTGCAACACCAGCGTCGATTGAATATATTAATACATTAGATGTTAGATTGTAACATATATGTGATAATGTTGTGTATCAAATTGCCATACGCTAAATAAATAAAATATCCACCACACTGCGAATACGCCTCTCGGTGACCGTATGGGGGACTATTATGGAACGTAAATGAGCGAAGCACGTGAAAAGTTCTTTGAACAACAATCCATTTTTATGATTTTGAATACAATTTTATCATTTTTTGTACTTCATGTTGTACGTTGTACCCATCTATAGTGATTTTGCAAAAGAGTCTGAACGTTTCGTTGAAATTATCGACTTATGATGCAATCCTTGTCAATAAACCAGATCTCAGACATACGAACGTGGATATTATAATATTTTTGCTGTTGGAACTCAGATTGATATGTAAACGACTTACGTACCTGGCAGGGTGTTGTACATGATAGAGCAGATTCCACACTAGTATCTGTTAAGACTAATCTTTCAGTTTGGGGTTTCATCTTGTCGGTTGAGAAAGATAATTGATAATTAAGAAATTTTTATATAGATTGAAACCCATTTACAGGCTTACCTAAAAGCCATCTTTTGCGCTATATAAATATATTGCATGTTCTATATTTACAAAGATTTACTAAATTGTTACCCTCTACAACCAATATATTAAAACGCCAATTCATATGCATATACACTTTTGTTTTGTTTCAGGAATGAACGCCTTGATGTACGCCAATTCACTAAATCCTCTAGTTACTAGTCCTTACCCTTCTTATATGTGGCATCCGATACCAGGGTTGTTCCTTCCTTACTCACCAGCTCACAGGCCTGAATCGTTGAGTCCTGATAGGACTACAGTGGTTGATCAGGGATTTACGGAAAAAAGTAGCAAAAAAGGTAAGTCGTTATTACCACAGCTAAACTATTTTCGTTTATTTATAAAACTTTTCACTCACAAATGAATTTGAAAATAAATCGATGTATATACTAGATAATAAACACTAGTAAAAATCAGATGCATCTACCAAAAGAGACATCGAAAACAGAACACAGCAGGGAAAAAAAAGTGGTAAACAGTCTAAACTCTCTACTTTGGTCTAAAGATATTAGACAAGAAACGAAATTGACAATCTATCGAACCTTGGTAGAGCCTATTATGACTTATGGGGCAGAGGTTTGGCAGATAACGCAGAAGGATAGAAAAGAATAGAAGTAGTAGAAATGGATTTTCTAAGGAGAGCGTGTGGTATATCCAAAAAAGATCACATCAGGAATGAAGATATTAGAAGGAGGACAAATACTGTATATTCCAGTGTAGATAGAATTGAAACGAGACAACTAGTGTGGTATGGTCACGTGAAACGAATGAATGAAGATAGATGGCCAAAGAAAGCTTTAAATTACACACCACAACAAAGAAGAAGAAGGGGAAGGCCTTCAGTTGCCTGGGAAGAAAATGTACGGCACATAATGAGAGATAGAGCCATCAGAGAAGACGAATGGATGGACAGAAAACGATGGCGGTCGAAATGCGAGAAACGGCAGAGGCTGTAGGAACCTCGCTTATATATATATATATATATATATATATATATATATATATATATATATATATATATATATAAAAATCAGATGCATAAAGAAAAATATATTAACAATTTCAAATTCCACTATAGAGAACATTCTAGAGGGAAGATTTAGTGCAAAAAAGAAAGAGTAACGAAATCATTAAAGCAATTTTCAGACCTTTTGAACCTGTTTATAAATAACAATAAAGAACAATTTCGATAGACCTTTGGTTATTGCATACAAAGTAATGCAAACAAAAGCATAAGAACAAACTTTGACAAAATTATTGAAAATAAAAAGATTGGCTTAAATGCTAAGGTCAATTCTGGTCTCAAAGTCACAATGGACATATATATAGCATATTAAAACGTAAAAGATTGATATTGTGGTGAAAAAAAATTGTATAGAAGGTTTTTGAGACCTCGAAGCCCATTTTGACTTATTTTGCCTTTCAACAACCTGCTATACTATCTCACGAGATAATATAGCAGATTTTCGGGTAAAAATTGTGGATGGGCCCTATTAAACAAACTTGATTGAAGAAACCTTGCGAATTCTTCAACTGCTGTGTAATTTTTTAATGAATTGTATTTTTTGTCTGGTACATCAAGCGCGTCAAGTTTTTTATTAACTAAAATGTTCATCGTTTGGTTTTTTAATTTCTGGAGGTGAAAGCAGACCAGTTATTATTATTTTCAAGGGTTTCTTCAGTTTAAAGGGAAATGAATGTTGTGCGTGCGATAAAAGGCGAGATATTGTAAAATTTTCAGTGCCCTTTAATTTGAAGTTCCATTCTAATAAAAACGGAGTTCTGTCCTACGTTTTAATTTGAAGATTTTTCACGAGTACGATCACTTCACCTTTTTGCACTCTTTGTATATGCCATCTTTAAACTGGATTATAAAATCTTAATATTTACTTAAAATCTGTTCAATTTTAAGCTTTTATTAATGTTAATAAACAATGGCAGAATAATTTTAAGAAAAAAATGCTGTCTTGGTTTCTATTGGTCATAGAAGGTTCTTTTTTTGTAGATTGTGTTTTTTCACCATCTTTTGCGACACTTGTAAGCTTACTTACAAGCACATGACAAAGGACGGATTATATATATGAAAATATATACATATATAGGTAAGGATTTTTTTAAATCATTAACACACATTGAGAAATGGTATGCTACAAGTGGACTTCAGTTTAAGAAAGAGTTCTTCTCAAAGAAAAATCAAATCCGAACAAAAGAATTATATCTACACAAACAAAAACTAGATTATTTAGAAGAAATCGGATTCTTGGGTATGACG
The DNA here is from genome assembly GCA_918026665.1 of Diabrotica balteata. Lineage (NCBI taxonomy): Eukaryota > Metazoa > Arthropoda > Insecta > Coleoptera > Chrysomelidae > Diabrotica > Diabrotica balteata. Next base: position 3,510,437 of record OU898276.1, read on the forward strand.
ATTGATAAAAAATTAACTTGAAAGACACATATTTAACAGCTGAAAAAATCCTGTCTACCTGGTATAAATTTACTACGATCACTTGCCTTTAAAAACTGGGGTGCCGATTATTCAAGTTTAATACTTATTTACAAATCCATGATTCGATCAAAACTTGACTACGAAGC
>OU898276.1:3511103-3591660 GCA_918026665.1 Diabrotica balteata
ATCAGCTGTATTGAAATTGAGGCAGTCTACATGAGAAGGGCACATAGGACAAAAGTGGGTTTTGAGAAAAACCACTTTGAAATTGTGAAACCACTGTTAAAAATTGAGAAGCTTACTACGCATTAAAACTATTTATCTAGTAAGTCATTTTCTAGTATGACATCGTATGACATCTAGTATGACATCGATAAAATTAAAGCTTATGTTTAAAAATAAGGAAATACAAAAAGCGGTTATGAGCCCTTTCTAGATAGAACAGGGGATTTTTTATTAAAATTAATTGGTATTTGAAAAAAAGAAGCATTATAGAATTCAATGCTTTTTTTAATACATTACATATTACATTTTTAATGCATTATTAAACTATCCATTCAACATTTCATATTTAAATTAAGTTTACATCTTCTCATTTAAGAATCTAAAAAGCTTGTAACATCTCAACTTTCTTCTGGGTCACCTCTGTATTGACATTTAGCTTTGGTATTGGGAAATTTTGAAAATAGTCGAACTCCAAAACCAGATGCGAGGAATTTTCTTCTTTGGATTTAGCAATATACATCTCGCGCAGTTCTTTTTTTTATTTGCTTTCCTATTGTGAATTTCAAAAAAGCCATAAATGGGTCTTTATCATGGATATTTACCTTGATCTTACATTCTTGGTAATAATCGCAAACATCTGTTTTAGGTTTGCGAACAGAATAGGAAAACTTATTTTAAAGAACTGATAATAAGTTTTATAAGACATCTTGAGAATTTCCTTTTTTTTCTTTAAAAAAGCCTGGAACAACCCATACAATGATTCTATATTTAACAAAGTGTTGTCAGAATTTTGCAAATTACTCTTGTTTCTACAGTAATGACTTTGATCATGGGGTATACTAGCCAAGGGATCCCCCATTAACACAACAACGTCATCTGAAATGTCTCTGGGCCTATTCAAATGTTTTCCTCTTTTTTTCTTTAAATGAATCTCCCAACAAGATCTTTTTTTGAATAATCCGTCATCCATTTCTGTTTTTATGTGTCTTTCAGGCTTTAAATTTTCTTCTGCAGCCTTTAGTAAGGTCTTCTGTCTGAATATTGCTCCACTTTTCGTTGACATCTACTGATGTTAAGATTTCTTCTTGTTGGATGACTTTTTGATGTATTTCTCTTGTTCCTAATTTGGTATAATCAAACGTTGGTTTATTTTTAGGAATTACAATCTTTATGAGTATCACGTGCATTCTAGCTATCAGCGGGTTATGTTTGAGTTGAGATCTGCTCTGGAGTATTTGATTTCTGACTATGCGGTCTTTGTTGTCTACAGGAGATCTCCAAAAAGTCCTGTATCAACCAAATTAGAAAAATATAGAATTTTGAGTTAATGTTACTGCTTCCTGCATCCAAATCCAAAATAGTAGCAAACTTGCGAAATACAGTACCTATAGTTTGTTGTTCTAAATTAATTTTTTTTTAATTCTAATTTAAACTGTTTAATTGCGTATTTCTCTAAAACAGTGGACATTATGGAATTAAAACAATAATACCAGTAAAAATAATATTAAAGCCATATTTTCTAATCATAAACAGTAAAAAGTTTCGTTCCAAAAGTTTCAAATAAATTTCATCGTCAGAAATCATTTAAGTTGCGTCCTATTAGTAAATATAAAATGATAAATGAAATAATCTTGCGTGTCCATAGTTGAGGCGTATAAAATCCAAAGAGACAATCTCCACTTTTGCTTGTTTGAGATAGAGACGTCATCTGTTGAGTTTTTTTTATCATCTGTTTTTTATTATAGAGCGACTCACTATACATTTATTTTGAAATACTGCACTGTGAATCGTACTGTCTGTCAGCTGAAAAATGAAAAATATTCTCCAAAGAAGCACCAGGTAAAATGTTTCATCCGTAATATTTTATCAAAAGAGAAAGTTCCAGTGTGCCAAGCAGCTTTTTTTCCACGTGCTAGGGATAACAAAATACAGGCTTTTCTATGTGCTAAAACGATTAAATGAAACAGCACAAGTACCGATTGAACGCAGAGGTGGTGATCGAAAAACTGCGAAATATAGGGATAAGCTACAAATTTTACTGCAAAAAGTTTATAAACCAAATAAAATATACTAAACCCATTACTGCCTTTTAATGACGAAAACAATGTATCTTCCATGTAACCTCAGCGTCTTAAAATTGCTGCTTAGACAATTCCATAAAGGCGGAAACGCATTAGAGAGTCGCGGACGCGACTCGTCGCGAGCAAGACAGTACCAGACTCGTACTTCGGTATTCGCACTTGGCAGTCGCGGACTCGTCGCAGTCTACGTAAAAGTTTACAGTTTTTCGATAACCACAGTGTTGTTCATATCGATTGAGTAACGTGCAAAGAAAAATGGCTTGTGAGAAACTGGAAGAATTTTTTTTCTTGGCTGCTATATTAGAACAAGAAGAAAGGGAAATTAAAAAACCCAAGAGAAAATACTGGGTACATCCAATCAATCTCTCCCGGCCATTAGAAGGAGAATTTTACACATTATTTGACAGATTATGTATGGACGAAATACGTTTTAAACAGTCGTTTCGAATGTCAGTTGAAAAATTTAGGCAGCTGGAAAAACTGCTAGAAGAAATTCAGTTACAAAACACAAAATTTAGGCGTTGTATTTCCCCAACTGAAAGGTTAGCCGTATGTCTAAGGTTAGTAGTAAAACAAAGATACAATAGATTACCAAAATGTAATTGCAAAAAATTACAAAAAAATTGCAAAAAAAAGTAAAATGGATTACCGATACGGTTTGAATTATAGCAAACGATCATTTATAATAATATTTGAACTTTGAAAATAAGGCTATTATCGAGCACAAGTTAATTAAATCTAGCCCAAGTACTTTCGCTTAAAATAGCATCTTCAGGGGCATTTCGTCAAAATAAGAACTATCCGGCAAGCGTAGAATGCGGAAACATTAAAAATAACATAAATTATACAAAAACACTACACTAAAACGAGGACAAACAGTGTTTTTGTATAATTTATGTTATTTTTAATGTTTCCGCATTCTACGCTTGCCAGATAGTTCTTATTTTGACGAAATGCCCCTGAAGATGCTATTTTAAGCGAAAGTACTTGGGCTAGATTTAATTAACTTGTGCTCGATAATAGCCTTATTTTCAAAGTTCATTTATTCGAGCATTCAACCTCATTTCGTTGATATATATAATAATATTTGACTGAAACTCTCTACATGTCATAATAATTTAAATTTGAATTTGAGCTTGAAGGATCAGAAGTATCGTTGTAGGCTGGTTGTTATTCCAAGTGTACATTGGTCTCGGGGGTGCCTCATCTACCTCAATTTGATTGATAATTTGAAATATTTTTCCCTTTACAACGGCTTGCTGATGAGGTGTAAATGTTTTTACAATTTTTCCCAGACTAATAAAAAAATGTATTATGGGATCATATGTATCACTTGCAGTCGCTCTACTTTCTTTACGCTTTACGCTGTCTAAATAATTTTGAAAACGTAGCTACAGACGGTTCATTTGTGTACTTTTTGATTGTGGATAGCTTCTTCTTAGAGGTACCGTACTGCTTGTAGACGGAATCGGTGTACTGGGAATAGTTTCAGATGGCGAGAACACGTTCACTGCAACTTCTTTTTCCCCGTTGGAAGCTGCTTGGTTGTTATCACTATCTTGGTATAATGCCAGTGTTTCTTCTGGGATATTTGATGTAGTTCTGTAAAATATGTTGTTTTACTATTCTGATATATATTATAAATACTTGCACTTACTCTTCATCTATATATTAACGGAGAAAGCTCATTTCCTCTTCAAAACACCATTTCTTTTACATGTTTTACCTCTTGTCCACTACGTGTTTCTTTTCTTTCCCTTAAGGCTTTTCTATGCATAGTTCTAAGCGACAACCATCGTTTTTTAAGATCTTTTACTGAAAAAAATACCAATATCCATACAAGTTGCTGCTTTATTATACAAATAAGTTTTTTTGTATTGTTATTTTGTAGGTTTCTAGCTACTGGAGATTCTTCTAAAACCATAGGCAACAGCTACCGACTGGATACACGACTGTTAAAGAAATTGTTATCGGGACTTGTAAAGCGATTTGTCACATTCTTCAGCCATAGGTGATGCCGCAGCCTACAAGTGAATTATGACAAGATATAGAAAAGAAATTTTACGAATACTGGAATTTTCCAAATTGTGTTGGTGCCTTAGATGGCAAACAGGTGTTAATTCAAGCTCCTAGAAATACTGGATCTTTATACTTTAATTACAAAAAAACTTTTTCGATAGTATTACTGGCTTTAGTTACTGCCGATTATCAATTTGTTGCTGTTGATATCGGTAGTTATGGAAAAAATAGTGATGGTGGAATTTTTGCGAAATCTTCTTTAGGCAGGAGGTTAGAAAACAACCAACTACAGATACCACAACCAAAACCTCTTCCTGGAACAAATAATCCTTTACCCCATATTATTGTTGGTGATGAAGCATTTCCACTTAAACAATATCTTCTTCGACCCTTCCCTGGTGCGTCGCTTCGACAAGATAATATTAAAAAAATTTTTTAATTATAGGCTATCTCGGGCACGAAGAGTATCTGAAAATGCCTTTGGGATTTTAACTCAAAAGTTTGCTATATATCAACGTCCATTGAAACTAAAACCTGAAAACGTTAAAATGGTAGTTTTCGCTACATGTTGTCTTCATAATTTTTGCCGAAATGACAATTATTTCCTACAAGGCGAAACTGAAGTTATAGCTAAAGCAATGCAAAGTATTCGCAATGTTGGTGGTAATGCCGGACAGTCTGCTTTAGACGTCAGAGAGGCATTTGCTGTTTACTTTACTTCAGATGTTGGGTCCGTACCTTGGCAAATGGACAATTTTAGCTGGACTTCAGAATGTTTAATTTTCTCATATATGCTAGTGTAGAAATAATTAATAAATATAATTTTGCTTAGAGGCAATGTTTATCATAAAATGAACATTATCAAAAGTTTCGAAAATAAAGTTATTCTAAGAAATTTTTGTTGTGATCTTGTTTCTATAGTAAAATTCAATAAGCTATGCAGGAAAATGTAAACATTAAATCGTGTCCGAACCGGTTTGACCCGCCGATAACGTCGCCAGACGAAATAAAGATGGACATTTCGGTTAGTTTTTAAATATTTTTGAAGAACTGTTACTTGCATTTATGCATAAAATATTCATTAATTTTATAAATCGGATTATTTTTTCACTTACTATGTATTCAGTGAAGACATTAATTTATTTACTATGCAATAAACACGAATATTTGAGAAAAGAAAAAAAAATACTAAAGTGTCATAATTATACTGTTACTTATCGAACGAGTAGACTCATTTGGAACACCTTTAACAATTATCTGTTAAATTTATCGTTGTTTATATACCCTGCATCGCTTAATGGAATAAGGTATAATAAAAGTTTTACTTACTTGATTCGCCTAAGTGATTGCTTATTTCCAGCCAACAGTTGTCCTTTCGTTGCTGATTTAAATAATGTTTATGTGCAGAATCATATAGTTCTGGATACTTTTGCACTTCGATTATTATTTGCTCGTCATCCATATTTCCAATAAATAAAATAAGTCGCCTTGGTTAGTATACTTATTACAAACCCCGATAAGTATTACACATAAATGACTTAGAGCAACTAAATATTACAAATTAAAATGACGTGAGAGGCACATTGGTTTACTAATAGCCGAGCGCTGTCGTTTATTGTCGAGAATACACGATAACTCAAAGTTGTCGTGTCTGTGATGTGTTCGCGTCCCTGTGTATACGCGCACTATAGAGTCGCGGACTCGACAAATCGCGACGGAGACGTTTTGAGATTCTCATCAAAGACTCAATCGAGTCCTCGTCGGGACTGCGCCTCGTCCGCGACTTCCAAATGCGTTCATAAATATTAAAAATAACGTAAAGAATCTAAGCTGGACTAGACTGCGACGAGGCGAGTCGCGTCCGCGACTCCCCTAATGCGTTTCCGCCTTTAAGTCTGTGAGGAGATCATATTTTCGCTATATATTTAACAAAAAATATAATATGAACTTTAAAAATCCAAGAACAGATGTTTGTTCAAAGTGTTTAATATCAGTAAAATGTTTGATACCTCAAAAATACGAGAAAAATGAGCAATTTAAAATTAAACTAATCACTGAAAAATGGCCTCCACAAACTTCGAGCAAAACGACTTTATCGTTTGACTGCCAAAAAAGTTTGTTTCTCCTTATAGGTAATGATGAAAGTGCCTAGGATTAAAGGCAGCTTTTTTTATAACTTTGTTATAAAAGGAAAATGTATTTTCATATTGTTGGACTGAGGACATGTTTGGCAAAGGATCAAATGAAATTTCCTCTGCAGTCTTTCATCGACTCAATCACTGATTTTGGCAACATGTCACAAAAAGTACGACTGGATGTATGTGCCACAAATGGCTACACCACCAAAACTTAAACTACTTGAGTTAGTTTTTCCTGTAGTTGGTCACTTATTCTTACCATTCGGTAGAGTTTTCGGTCAAATTAAGAAGAAAAAAAAAAGAGGTTAGTCTTCGTAAATGGGTATATTTATTTAAATAACCCTTAAAAGGGCTACATCAATAAAACAAACGTTTTCGGACCACACAGTCCATCATCAGGTTTTAAAATTGAAAAAATGCCTAAAAATAAGTATAAACCATTTAGTTAAAACAAACGTGATTATGAAATTTTGACTATGGTTGAAAAGCAAAAGATGGGTTATACTTACTAGGTCACAATGCCTGAGCCACCAAATACTAGGGTAAAAACCCTTTAAATTACATTTAGTTATAAAAGATTATACATTGTGCTGTAAAATAACTGTGATGTTCAGTATTAAATTAAATTTGGCTAGAGGTAACACATGGTTGAAGCGAGTTCCAGAGCCGTGAGAGAACCTCTACACGCGGAGAACAGCTGAAACTGATTGACAAGATACTTATGATGTAGCCCTTTTAAGGGTTTTTTTAAATAAATATACCCATTTACGAAGACTAACCTCTTTTTTGTGATACGTGGTATACAGCCAGTTAGAGGAATTTTTTTCCTTGTGGATTAAATTAAGAAGAATTTACGAAAACGGGAATTAGTAACGATAATACCCGAAGAATACAAGAAAATTATTTCTGAATTTTTTACTGTCGTTGATATGAAACAAAGCTGTGGTTTCCATTAGAAGTCTGCTGTTTAAGAGGTTCTTAAACCAGTAGGGTCATGGGGTTTTGAGTTTAAGGAATGTAAAAGGTACATTTTAAAACGATGCAGGACAGGAAATGTTTTAATACGAGGTGAATTTCATTACACAAATAATTTCGGATCTTTTGTAAATATCACACGAAAAGGCAAACGTATTAGCATGATCAATCCAGAAAAACTTATTCCCGATGCTCACAAAGTAAATAATTTAAAATTGCGTAATGTGCGAAATCTTTTGACCAAACTTTTTGGTTTAGACTGAATCAGCTTAACTACTATAAAGAGCTTTTCAACGTTATGAACAAGAAGCAAACGAGAACTACTTGGAGAGTCCTGTTCCAGAGTTAGAATCTGTCGAAACCTGTGAATACATACCCGAACTTCCGAATATTTTAGGTTAAGTGATATGTATATACGTATTATATTATTGTTTATAGTTTTATTTTTATGAACGAGAGAGTAATTCGCATAATTTTAACTGGTACCTCCGACCACTCCATGGGCGTGCTCAAGATTAATTGAAAAATTACTTTGAATAATTGTAAAAAATAAATGAATTATTTCAGTGTTATAAAGTGTTATGTGTATGTAAACAAAAGTGACCTCTTTTATCACACACTATATTAGAACTGACTGGCCTACATTAAAAAGAGTTTTAAAAAATTCACATTTTTTTTTTAATTTTTAAAAATTACAAAAGAGAAAAAGAGTTTTTAAAACCGTCTAAGGTATGTTAAATAGATGAATAAAAATATTAATATAAAACTTACAGCTACTTGTTACAAATCCAAATCAGATTCAGAAGATGAACTTTCAGAACCAAGATTTATAATAACTGGCTCGATCATTTTATCAGTAATATTGTCCAGCTTCCACATTTTTTCCTCTTCTTTAATAGTGTGATTTACTGCCTTTTCCCAGTTTCAGGTTTTACATTATTTACGGCCTCCAAAAACAACTGTTTAACATCATGAATTTTAAAAGTGTTATTTTTTCTTGAAACTTCACTCTTTATCTGTGCCCATACCAGTTCAATCGGGTTTAATTCACAATGATATGGTGGGGATCTAAGTACTGTCATTCCACGATTTTTGGCAATTTCATCAATTTCGCATTTTTTAAATTTTTCTTTATGAAGGGCACACAACGAATAAAGTTCCTTTCTTATAGATCCGGGATGGTACGTAATATTTTTTGAACTCAGCCAATTCTGCAAGTCTTTTTTTAAGCACTTGGTTGTGGGCAGTCCTTCTATGAGTCTGGAGTGATAACTTGCATTATCCATTACTATTACACAGTTCTTAGGAAGAAGATCTATCATTTGTTCGAACCATTCTTGAAAGACGTCAGCGTTCATGTCTTCATGGTAGTCACCGGTACGAGTTGATTCAAAAGTTAATAAACCACCTTCAACAAAACTGTCTGAACTGCCAATGTGTACTATTATCAGCCTGCGTCCCTTTCCTGATGGTGGGTTTAAACCAGTAGATAATTTATGTACAAAAACGTGCCTTTGACTTGTAACAGTTTCATCCTGCCAAAAATTTATTTGGTGTATGACCCTCGTTGATTCATGTTTCATCAAGATAAAATATTTTTCTTTTTTGGTTTCTCATTTCCTTTATGGTTCTTAGAAAATGTCTTCTCCATATGACAATATCGCTTCTTTCTAATAAAATAGACTTCCTGGGATTCTTTTTCCAGCGGAAGCCTATTTCTTTTAAAAGTTTCCATAACGTACTTCGACTCATTTCTGGGTAATCCTTATCATCTCGAACTGAGACAAGAACTTTATCCAATGTTGGAAATTCTTGTCTAAAGAAGAATTCATGCACTTTCCGTCGAAGTCCTTCTTTAAAATGATATTCTATTTGAAATTTTGGTTTCCCTGGAGCATTACGTGGCATTTGAAAACTACCACATTTCTCTTCTTTAATAACTGTGTAAATCGTAGAATTCCCAACACCAAGTGTACTGCTAACTAACTCAACGGTCTCATCAACACTTTCACATAAACGTTTGTCTGTAAATGATTTAAAACAATTAAATATTATTGTTTTTTCATTAACTGTTAAAGGACCAATTTTTCGGCGTTTACACGGCACTTTCAAATTTTCCATAACACTAGTATACACAATAAACTGCACCTTGCAAGTGAAGTACCTACTTTTAGTAAACTGTTAAGAATTTTGAATACGCCACTTGGACCTTCCTACAAAATGGAAAAATCCACTATCACATTTTCTGTGGAATAAGTTTAGAAGGTAATTATCTAGTCAATTACTGTCGTAGATTCCTGGAATTAAAGAATTAAATGTTTGATTGTTGAAACCCTTACTTCGTGGAATGCACTCATTTCAGATAAAATAAAACGTTTTATTTTATCTAAAGAATTAAACTTTATTTTGCAAATAGGTAGGTACTTATTAAACTTTTATTGGTTATATATAACCAATAAAATAAACATCTTACATTTCTTGCAAATTCATTAGTACCTGTTGACCTCCATCACTCCGACACTGGCAATCTTATTTAGGGATTAGTAACCCTCACAACTATTGTATTCTATTCTGCTCCAACCTTTATACCTGGTGGTCATACTCAATTTAAAATTGTTTTCCCATATACTTCTGTAAACTTGTTGACAAATATCTGTTTTTCATTGAGTCACCCGTATCAACAGTTTAGGGATTTGCATACATAATTTATTGTTTTATTACTCTCTCATACATAAAAATACACTATAATATCAAAACATATTTTTTCACTAATTACAATATCTTAATAGATCATTTTCATATCCGTCAATCTCCAAGCATTGCAAACAAACACGGCAATCTCCAAACTATCCTATTAAAGAAAGGAAAAGAAATAATTCCACAAGCTCCTCTTTCTAGACATCCGATCACAAAAAAATTTTTATATCATTCTTCATCAGTTTTATTGTTTTAATTTAATTTTGTTAGTTTCTACAGTTCTTCACGGTTTCCCAAAATTATGGAAATGTGACATTGCCGATTTTGATTTTGCACGTCTCATTTATGCGTTTGAGCCGTTTCTCATAACAGTGTATAATAGTGGAATTATTACCAAAAAATGAAGAAGAACTTATCTACAGCAACATTTTATTTAAACCTATTTAGTTTAACCTGCTATGTACACTTTACTACGAGTCTAAAGATCTTCCAGAAAAAAAAAACAAAGTAAAGCTATATATAACATAAACCCATTAGTCGATCGTGGAGATGGTTTAATATTAAAGTTTCCGTGTTCTACACCCCTGTTTACGTTACGTTAGGTATATCGCGTAGCAATTACGGCGACAATCTCAGTGATCAATAGACGAAATCATCGCCCATCGCGTGATCAGGCCGACTCAAACCTCAAAACCTAAACAGCACTAACTACACTTCCCGACCCTTGTGTTCTTACCCATCCTGTCCCCATCCCCGCACATCAATTTATTCATTTGGTCGTTGGTTTGTTCATTAGATGGACTTTTATCCAATGATTCACTTTTCCTACATGTGGACAAAATGCGTGTCATTAAATATGAAACATGCAAAGAATCGAAGACTACTTAGCAAAATAAATCTAACGATAGTCTTTCATAGATATTTAATAATTATTTAGACGTCGTTATTTTCGTAAATACACATTGATTGCTTGAGGATAGAGAAAAAAGGATAATAATAATAATAGTATGTTACAAAAACATTGGTATTCTTTATTTTATTTAAAGAAGAATAAAACAATTATCAAATTTTGCCATTATCTCATTAACCAGCGTAAATGAATAAAATAAAATTTACACAAAAAGAATATTTTAAGTCTTCTTGAAGACTTAAAATATTTTTTTACCTAAAAAGAACCTAATAATTTTGTTTACCAGGATGTCTTGAAAATTTTACTTTGGCTGAGAATAAGAAATATGACAAAATCCACGCCTTTGCATCTGATAAAAATTACTAAAACTATGCAGGGATTTTTTCTCGATGCAAAACATTTTCCCTGTATTAGAGCTGGAGAACTATCGATAGTCACGACTATCGATAATTATCGATAGTGAAAGAATCAACTATCGATAATTATCGATAGTATTCGATAGTTAGGTTAGATCTGTTTCGAGGGACATATCAACAATCATCATCATCATCACACAGCCAAATTTGTCCACTGTCGAACATAGGCCTCCTCAAGATGTCTCCACTCTTCTCTGTCCTGTGCAGCTGCGATCCAGTTTGTCACTATTCTTTAATGTCGTCCGTCCATCTGGTAGGTGGTCTTCCACGATTTCGCTTGTCTGCCCTTGGCCGCCATTCTAAAATCTTCTTTGTCCATCTGTTGTCTCTCTGTCTTGCGACGTGTCCTGACCATTTCCACTTCAACTTCGTAATCCGTTTTATGACGTCTTCCACTCCAGTTCTTCGCCGTATCTCATCATTTCGTATTCGGTCTCTTAAAGTTACGCCAAGCATAGATCTTTCCATTTTTCGTTGTGCTACTTGTAACTTTTTTATTGATGCTTTAGTCAATGTCAGTGTTTCAGCTCCATAAGTGAGCACCGGAAGTACGCACTGGTTAAATGCTTTTCTCTTTAGCTTTATTGGGATGTTTTCCTTAAAACACGTCTTTTAGCTTGCCATAGGCTGCCCATCCTAAAGCTATTCTTCTAGATAATTCGCATGTTTGGTTGTCTCTACTTAGTTGTATTTCGTGACCCAGATATATGTATTTGTCAAACGTTTCAATATGCCAGTTTTCTAGTTTCAATGGTCCACTAGGTACTGAGTTGGTCATCATTTTAGTTTTCGCAAAGTTTATTTCCAGCCCTACTTTTGGGAAACTTGTTGTAAATCTTGTAGCATTTCGTTGGCCTCCTTTAAGTTGTCGGTTATTAGAACTATGTCATCTGCAAATCGTAGGTAGTTCAGCCTTTCGCCATCGACACTCAAACCTCTGTTTTCCCATTCTAACATCTGGAATGCATGCTGCATTATGGCATTGAATAGTTTTTGGTGACATGTTGTCTCCTTGTCTAACTCCCCTTTTTAGTTTTATTTTTTGAGTAGGGGTGTGGAGGTTTATTGCTGTTGTGGCATTTGCATATATATGTTGAATAATGCTGGTATATCGGTAGTCGATTCTACAATCTCTCAAAGCTCTTAAGATAGCTACCATCTCGATAGTGTCAAAGGCTTTTTTATAGTCAACAAATACTAGAACTAGTGGCCGGTTGTACTCTATAGTTTTTTCAATTAGGGCCTTTAGATAAGTTAGATGGTCATTTGTACCATACCCAGGGCGGAAACCTGCCTGTTCTCTTGGTTGGCATGTTTCTAGTTTTGTTCTCAATTCTGGCAGTGATAATTCGAGCAAATAATTTATACAGGTGACTTAGAAGACTGATTGGCCTATAGTTTTCGAGGTCTGTTTGATCTCCTTTCTTATGCATGAGGAGCATTATAGAATTATTCCATTTAGCTGGTATTGCTTGGTTTTCTAAGCATATATTGAAGAGCTGCTTGATTGTCCTGATGAGAGCAGAGCCTCCGATTTTTAGCGCATCCGCCACTACTCCATCTTCTCCTGGTGCTTTGTTTTTTTTTTCATTTTCTTTAGAGCATGGTAAATTTCAGCTGTTGATATGTCGGGAATATCTTCTGAACCTTGATTCATAATTTTTTGTTCTGTATGTTCTGTCGAGTTTAAGTCCAATTTATTTGTGTATAGTGTTTTATAGAAGTCTTCTACTATCTCTAGCATTTCGTCTCTGATGGACGTTAGTTTGCCATTCTTTCCCTTAAGTCTGATGATTTCTTTTCTGCTGTTCGTCAATTTCCTTCTTAATATCTTCATGCTCTTATTGTGCTCGATTGTCTGCGAGATTTTCTCATTTTTATATGCCCTTATGTCCTTTCTAATTGCTTTTGAGACCTCTTTGTTGATTTTATTTATGCTTTGTTGTTCTAGACTCTTATCTTTTAGCATTTCTCTGCTTTCTTCCATTTTAAGTTTGGTGTTAGCAGTGATTCTCTCCTCTCTCTTGTTACCTGTACAACATTTTCTTTGAGCTTCTGCTATGGTATTAGTAATTACTTTATTTAGCTGATTTATATCATTTGTGGGGGGCCTGTTTTGTAGACGTACCGTTATTTGATCTGCAAACTCTGTTTCATTTTTTGGTTGTGACCATGCTTTCAATTTTTTCTTTCTTATTAGTTTATTTCTCTCTTTATCGATGTTAATTTCTATTCTAGCGCGAACCATTCTGTGATCACTTCCTGTTGTGAAGCTGTTGATTACAGCGACATCTTTAACTATAAATTTTTTATCTGTTATTATATAGTCAATTTCATTTTGCGTTCTCCCGTCCGGGCTGATGATATCCAACCTCCGATTGGGAAACTGATTTAGCGGAATTATTATTTTCCTCGCATTACTTTTTAATTCAGATGACAACAATTCTATTGGATTCATTATACAATAGTAAGGATGTAATATTAATACTTTATGAAACAACTGCAAGTTGTTTTTTTTTGTGTAAAAATCCATAAAATATATTTCATGTTTTGATAAAAATTCTTGAATTTCAGCCTGGTTTAAGGCCTGGTTTAATGTGTTTGGAATTGTACTCTTTAGTCTACAATGATGGGGAGCATTATCCAAAATAATAACGCTATTTCTTTTTAATTTAGGTAGTAATTGCTGCTCAAACCACTTTTCAAACAAGGTACGTCCATATCTAATATAAGCGACAATTACTTACACTCCTAGCAGAGAGTAATAAAGCATCTTCTACCCATCCTGATTCTCCACCACAATGTAAAATACAAATTCCCTTCCCTCCAGAGGGAATTGTCCAATATTTTTTTAACTAAATCGTGGGTGTCGAACTAAGTTTCATCCAAATAATACAAGTTCTTCCCACACTTCTAAAAGACCTTAGACTCTCCAAATAATCGAACCTCCACTTTATTAAACGGCTGGATTCCATAATTGTCTGCCGTGTATTCACTGTTTTAGACATAAAACTATTAGATTTTAAAAACCTCCAAAAAGTAGTTTTATGGCACTCGGGGATGATTTCTCTGTTTCTTAATTCATTCAAAAGTATATTTAAAGTTGATTTGAAGTTATTCACTGAATTATGATATATTGTTTCCCGTGAGCAGAATCCTTTCTTATTTTCGCAACACTGGACCGTCTTTTATATGTTCGTACACAGTGGATCGTGGCACTTGTTTAAAAAATACCGTCTTTTTGATCGCTTCTGATTTAACCAGTGTAGAAATAATACCTAAGAAAAAATATGTAATTTTACTTCTGCCCAAGTTCTTCTGAGTTCTGCCCAGAAATTCTGCTCGGAATTATGTGTGTTTTATGAATGAATTTAAGTTAAATCAATCGCTTTGATGGTTTAGGACATTAGTAGTTGTGTTAAAAGCACAAAGAAGTAGTAAAATTCAGAATACCACGAACAGAAAATAAAATATTCTCGTCGGATATCGCGGCAATTTATGTGGGACGAGAATTCGCCTTACGTGGTATCGAGTGTTTTCACGTTCTACAAATCTGATTTTATCAGTTTAGACGAAAGTTTTGGAAAATGGTTACTAATAACTGTACTAATTACTTGCCATGATTTGCAGTCGCATTCTCTACATATTAGCAGTTGATTGAAATGTGTTTCTCTTTATCTTTGAAAATCCATTCTTGCTATTCCCCTATTAGCATATTTTGTCTAGATTCTTCGAAGCATCACTTTATAGTTGGGATTGCCTCTTTAAGAATTTGTAAATTGCTATTAACCCTAAGTACGTCTGATAACTGCTAAAATTACTGTTTATTTGGTGAGTTTTTAAATGTGACTGTCTTCTGTCTTTGATTTTTAATTTGTTAAATTGGTTCAATTGAACACAAATGGTTGAATACAAAGTATACAGACAATAGAGTTAAAAAAATGGTAAGAATAATGAGATACATAGAATCCTTCCGATTAAACCTGAACCAAACTACTGGGGCGAGAAGTCTCCACACGTGGTACTGGTCGTTTTTAGGAAGGTTAACTAAAAAGTATTTTTAACGAAAACACACAATTGTAAACGTTAAGCATGATTTGCTTTGCATCGTATGTGAGATGAATATAAACCGAACGTTTTTCCGGTTCAGACTCGTCTTCACTTCCTGAAATAGTAGCAGGAATGTACAGGACATCATTATCATTTCTATATCACTCATATTTATAATTATTACACTGACTTTTCTTCTAAATGAACGACAAAAGAAAAATAAAGTTCTTTTCAAATAAACTTTCTTCTCACAGAAGCCCATTTAGTGATAATTTAATATTAAGTAAACATTATCCTTTTATCTGAATAAAATTCCAAAATTTTTTTAATCTCTTACAAACACTGGCTTTACGTACCTAGAAATTTATAATTCTGAATTCCAAGCATAAATGCAATTCAATTGAAATAGGTACACAAATTATGCTTAACATTTTATTTACCAGTCGTTTACAACTCAAAATTGATATACGTACATGGCTACACCTACTTTGTATCATTAAATACAGTACTTTTAAACTTTGGATATAATTTAAAATTGAACCTAATGCAACAAAAGACTAAGGGTGACTATTAATTCCAGCTTTAAGGAGTACAGTCCTTTTATGCTTGATATCGGCCCAGTCTCTTAGTCTGGGAAATTCCATCCAAATTATCTTGCAACGGATAGTAAATTTTGTTTTTATTACCTTTTTCTTTTTGTTTCAGGATGCCTCGCTGTACCTCCATCTCACATTACAGCCTTCCTGGAGAAACTCCACCTAGATCTCCGTCTAGTCCAGCAAGCAGCCCCATCGCAGGTATCTCCTCTAGAAGCGTAAGTCCGTCGTCGCCTCGATCTCCAATAACTACATCTAGACATAGCGCCTTCTCTTTAGTGTATCCCAAAGATTTGCATAGGAAATAAGCATTATTTAACTGTTAACGGTAAGTATTTGAACAAATATTTACAAAAAATCATTCCATAAAGTTCCTTATAATACTTGATCACTTAAACGCTCACTTTGGTGTTAGGCTTTTAAAATTTGGTTTGTTAATTGAATATTTTCTCGCAGTTCTTGTAGTGCACTTAAGTTTTCCAACATGAGAGAATCAAATTTACTGCTAAGAAAGCTATAGATTTTTTTAATCTTTTAAAAAAATGTTGAAACTTGATGATTTCATTCGGTTTTAATTATGATCACATTTTTTACACATTGTAAAATACCGAGTTCTTGTAAACGACGTGAAATTGTCTGCCTTGGATTCTCTTGCCCGCTTATATTGACTGCGGCGATGTTTTTGGTAGATCAGTGGATTCAAATTTATCCACCACACTGCGAATACGCCTCTCGGGGACTGTATAGGGGACTATTATGGACCGTAAATGAGCGAAGCGCGCGAAAAGTTCTTTGAACAACAATCCATTTTTATGATTTGAATACAATTTTATCATTTTTTGTACTTCATGTTGTACGTTGTACCCATCTATAGTGATTTTGTAATAGAGTCTGAACGTTTCGTTGAAATTATCGACTTATGCTTTGTTAATAAACCAATATTATAATATTTTTGCTGTTGGAACGCAGATTGATATGTAAACGACTTACGTACCTAGCAGGGTGTTGTACCTGATAGAGCAGATTCCACACTATAGTTTATTTTTATGAACGAGAGAGTAATTAGCATAATTTTAACTGGTAGCTCCGACCACTCCATGGGCGTGCTCAAGAGTAATTGAAAAATTACTTTGAATAATTGTAAAAAATAAATGAATTATTTCAGTGTTATAAAGTGTTATGTGTATGTAAACAAAAGTGACCTTTTTATCACACACTATATTAGAACTGACTGGCCTACATTAAAAAGGGTTTTAAAAAATTCACATTTTTTTTAATTTTAAAAAATTACAAAAGAGAAGAAGAGTTTTTAAAACCGTCTAAGGTATGTTAAATAGATGAATAAAAATATTAATATAAAACTTACAGCTACTTGTTACAAATCCAAATCAGATTCAGAAGATGAACTTTCAGAACCAAGATTTATAATAACTGGCTCGATCATTTTATCAGTAATATTGTCCAGCTTCCACATTTTTTCCTCTTCTTTAATAGTGTGATTTACTGCCTTTTCCCAGTTTTCAGGTTTTACATTATTTACGGCCTCCAAAAACAACTGTTTAACATCATGAATTTTAAAAGTGGTATTTTTTCTTGAAACTTCACTCTTTATCTGTGCCCATACCAGTTCAATCGGTTTAATTCACAATGATATGGTGGGGATCTAAGTACTGTCATTACACGATTTTTGGCAATTTCATCAATTTCGTATTTTTTAAATTTTCTTTATGAAGGGCACACAACGAATAAAGTTCCTTTCTTATAGATCCGGGATGGTACGTAATATTTTTTGAACTCAGCCAATTCTGCAAGTCTTTTTTTTAGCCACTTGGTTGTGGGCAGTCCTTCTATAAGTCTGGAGTGATAACTTGCATTATCCATTACTATTACATAGTTCTTAGGAAGAAGATCGATCATTTGTTCGAACCATTCTTGAAAGACATCAGCGTTCATGTCTTTATGGTAGTCACCGGTACGAGTTGATTCAAAAGTTAATAAACCACCTTCAACAAAACCGTCTGAACTGCCAATGTGTACTATTATCAGCCTGCGTCCCTTTCCTGATGGTGGGTTTAAACCAGTAGATAAGTTATTTACAAAAGCGTGCCTTTGACTTGTAACAGTTTCATCCTGCCAAAATTTATTTGGTGTATGACCCTCGTTGATCCATGTTTCATCAAGATAAAATATTTTTGTTTTTTGGTTTCTCACTTCCTTTATGGTTCTTAGAAAATGTCTTCTCCATATGACAATATCGCTTCTTTCTAATAAAATAGACGTTCTGGGATTCTTTTTCCAGCGGAAGCCTATTTCTTTTAAAAGTTTCCATAACATACTTCAACTCATTTCTGGGTAATCCTTATCATCTCGAACTGAGACAAGAACTTTATCCAATGTTGGAAATTCTTGTCTAAAGAAGAATTCATGCACTTTCCGTCGAAGTCCTTTAAAATGATATTCTATTTGAAATTTTGGTTTCCCTGGAGCATTACGTGGCATTTGAAAACTACCACATTTCTCTTCTTTAATAACTCTGTAAATCGTAGATTCCCCAACACCAAGTGTACTGCTAACTAACTCAACGGTCTCATCAACACTTTCACATAAACGTTTGTCTGTAAATGATTTAAAACAATTAAATAGTAATGTTTTTTCATTAACTGTTAAAGGACCAATTTTTCGGCGTTTACACGGCACTTCCAAATTTTCCATAACTCTAGTATACACAATAAACTGCACCTTGCAACTGAAGTACCTACTTTTAGTGAACTATTGAGAATTTTGAATACGCCACTTGGACCTTCCTACAAAATAGAAAAACCCACTATCACATTTTCTGTGGAATAAGTTTAGAAGGTAATTATCTAGTCAATTACTGTCGTAGATTCCTGGAATTAAAGAATTAAATGTTTGATTGTTGAAACCCTTACTTCGTGGAATGCACTCATTTCAGATAAAATAAAACGTTTTATTTTATCTAAAGAATTAAACTTTATTTTGCAAATAGGTTAAACTTATTGAACTTTTATTGGTTATATATAACCAATAAAATAAACATCTTACATTTCTTGCAAATTCATCAGTACCTGTTAACCTCCATCACTCCGACACTGGCAACCTTATTTAGGGATTAGTAACCCTCACAACTATTGTATTCTATTCTGCTCCAACCTTTATACCTGGTGGTCATACTCAATTTAAAATTGTTTTCCTATATACTTCTGTAAACTTGTTGACAAATATCTGTTTTGCATTGAGTCACCCGTATCAACAGTTTAGGGATTTGCATACATAATTTATTGTTTTATTACTCTCTCATGCATAAAAATACACTATAGTATCTGTTAAGACTATATCTTTATATAGATCTTTCAGTTTGGGGATTCGTCTTGTCGGTTGAGAAAGATAATTGATAATTAAGAAATTTTTATATAGATTGAAAACCATTTACAGGCTTACCTAAAAGCCATCTTTTGCGCTATATAAATATATTGCATGTTCTATATTCACAAAGATTTACTAAATTGTTACCCTCTACAACCAATATATTAAAACACCAATTCATATGCATATACACTTTTGTTTTGTTTCAGGAATGAACGCCTTGATGTACGCCAATTCACTAAATCCTCTAGTTACTAGTCCTTACCCTTCTTATATGTGGCATCCGATACCAGGGTTGTTCCTTCCTTACTCACCAGCTCACAGGCCCGAATCGTTGAGCCCTGATAGGACTACAGTGGTTGATCAGGGATTTACGGAAAAAAGTAGCAAAAAAGGTAAGTCGTTATTACCACAGCTAAACTATTTTCGTTTATTTTGTAACGACAATATTTGCCTACCACAGGGGCGTTAATATAAGGGGGTAGAAAATTGGGGAAGAAACTAAGGGGGTGGAGATAAGGCAAGCAAAATAATCGCTACTTGTGCGAACGGCACTCAGGGTTTGGTAGAAGAGCTGGGGTCGTGGATAAGTAAAAGATAAGGGCATTGGGATGGGGCAACTACAAAAAATGAAATAAAGGGCTCTTGGGATAAACAAAATAAAAATAAACAAGAAACACCTCAAGGAATTTAATATAGGGCGCCACTTGAGGTGCCTAATTATACCTATTACAACCACTGGTTGTAACTAGGGAAATAATTAGAAAACAAAATCAAAACCTAAAAAACATATCTTTTTCAAATAAACTCAAAAAGGGTTAGCTCAAAAAAAAATAAATAAAAAGCTAAGAAAATAAAATTTAACTTTTATTTATGTGTCACCACAAACAGTTACATGGAGAAATGCAAAATTCAAAAACTTACATGTGTCATCCATTAACAAACTCCATTGCTACAAAGCTTACAAAATTGCATGGAGGTTAACCTTTTAAAAAAACAAAACAAATCAACATCAAAAATACTTAAACGAGCTGTCATAAATAAACATTAAATTTCAAAAAAAAACGATACACAAATTGACAGCTTTACAGAAAACCTAAAATTTACAATTTGAAATGTCAACGAAAGCAATTATTAATTTATAAAAAAATGTCTGTTTTTAATTAAAATTTGAACAAAATGTTAGCTTAATTCACATGACACACTCAACTTTCTGAAACCATAACTGGAACCTGGAACTGAGGGCTCCACTCTCTCTGGATCACGGAAACCTCCATATCCAAACTGCCAAAAGCCTTGGATAAAAGCAGGAACAAAAAAATAAAACAAAACGAGGATGTCCTCCAATCCTCACTCAAAACATTAATAATTGAAGCATTTACTGCCACAAAACCAATAACAAACTGCTACATATTCTTCATAACAAAAGACGAAAACAGAACACCTTACAAATTCGACGTGAATTTGGACATAACGTTGAACCACTGTTTGAAAGCTGCTCCAACGAGAGTGACGAAATTATCTATTAAAAATTGAACGCATACATACAAACGCTGACATAACAAGACACCACGAAACGACGTACATATTCTTTTGCGACGCATTAAAATTATAAAGAAATTGCCGAAGTAAAATAAACAACTCTAAAATGGTTTATTTCAACTTGGCCGACCTAAGAAAGAAATGAAAAGATATTTGGGTTTAAATACGTACGAAATATTTTTAGATCTATCAAAAATATATAAGGTGATTTTAATATTTCGTATACGAGGGGGCTTCAATATACTTCAAAGAATCAATGAAATTGAAAATGCTACAATTTATAAAACTGTTCACTCACAAATGGGATTGAAAATAAAACGATGTATATACTAGATAAAAAACACTAGTAAAAACAGATGACACAAAGAAAAATATATTAAAACTTCCAAATTCCACTAACAGAGAACATTGAGAGCAACGATGGTGTGGAAGAGATTATAAAATTAAGAGCAAAAAAAAGAAAATGTAACTAATTCATTAAAGCACCTTCAGACCTTTTGAACCTGTTTATAAATAACAATAAAGAACAATTTCAATAGACCCTTGGTTATTGCATACAACGTAATGAAAACAAAAGCATAAGAACAAACCTTGACAAAATTATTGAAAATAAAAAGATTAGCTTAAATGCTAAGGTGAATTCTGGTCTGAAAAAGTCACAATGGACACTTATATAGCATATTAAAACGTAAAAGATTTATATTGTGGTGAAAAAAATTTGTATAGAAGGTTTTTGAAACCTCGAAGCCCATTTTGACTTATTTTGCCTTTCAACAACCTGCTATACTATCTCACGAGATAATATAGCAGATTTTCGGATAAAAAATTGTGGATGGGCCCTATTAAACAAACTTGATTGAAGAAACCTCGCGAATTTTCTTAAGTAATGTTGTTTATAAGGAAGCTTTTTCAACTGCTGTGTAATTTTTTAATGGATTGTATTTTTTGTCTGGTACATCAAGCGCATCAAGTTTTTATTAACTAAAATGTTCATCGTTTGGTTTTTTAATTTCTGAAGGTGAAAGCAGACCAGTTCTTATTATTTTCTAAGGGTTTCTGCAGTTTAAAGGAAAATGAATGTTGTGCGTGCGATAAAAGGCGAGATATTGTAAAATTTTCAGTGCCCTTTAATTTGAAGTTCCATTCTAATAAAAACGGAGTTCTGCCCTACGTTTTAATGTGAACATTTTTTACGAGTACGATCAATTTACCTTTTTACACTCTTTATATATGCCATCTTTAAATTGGATCATAAAATCTTAATATTTACTTAAAATCTGTTCAATTTTAAGCTTTTATTAATGTTAATAAACAATGGCAGAATAATTTTAAGAAAAAAATGCTATCTTGGTTTCTATTGGTCATAGAAGGTTCTTTTTTTATAGATTGTGTTTTTTTCGCCATCTTTTGCGACAATTATAAGCTTACTTACAAGCACATGACAAAGGACTACGGAGCCATTGTCTACAACTCCACCAAAAAACACATTTAAAGTCACTGAATATTATCCAAAATAGATGTCTACATATTTCGTTAGGGGCTCACTACACAAGCCCCATTCAAATTCGTCTCTATTGGGAAAGAAAAGAACTTCTTCTTTCTCTCAGAAGATCATCCTTTTTACTTTCGTATACAATCATACTTATCCAAATTAAATTTTCAATTTCCAAAAACCAATGACACCTCTTCAATCCATAACCCTCCACCAAGGACAATATCTATTCCTGCTATTGACATCAGTCTAACAAACCTAAGAAAATCAGAGATATCATCAATCGTCATTAAACGAAAGTTTCATACACTATTAAACAGATATGGCAATACCCACAACGTATACACCGATGCGTCAAAAAATTAAGACAAAGTTGGAGCAGCAATTTATTCGGAAGACTTCTCAATTAGTTTCAAATTTTCATCAATTACCACCATATTTTCGGCTGAATTATTTACAATTTAACAGCACTATCATTAATACAAAACAAAAACAAAGAAAGATGTATAATAATCACAGATTCTCTAAGTTCATTATCCTCACTGACTCAATTGTACTGTGACAATCCCCTTTTAATTCTTATTAAAAAATGACACAAAAAACATTTCAAATAAGAATATCTTTTATGGGTGCCTTGTCATGTAGGAATTGAAGGTAACGAAGTTGTAGATAAACTGGCTAGAAACGCACCAGCTAAACCGATGTTTGAAGAAAGTAACATATTGGTACAAAACGATTTAAAACCATACTTAAAACAAAAAATAATTTAAAAATGGCAATAAACTTGGAACAACACTCCATCAAGGCTATACGAAGTCAACAAACACCCACATCTTTGGAAACCAACAATAAAAGACAGAAGAGAACAAGTGATACTTACCCGTCTCCGTATCGGCTATACACGACTTACTCATGACTATTTATTACAGCGCAAAAATAAACCAGTGTGTGAAGTGTGCAACAGTGTTCTAACGGTAAAACATTTTTTAATACAGTGTCCTAAAGATAATAGTTACCAACTCAAATATAGCGTACCCAACTCCATAAGAGATGCCCTAGAAGAAAATACAGATACCCAAAAAGTAAATTCTTACCTTAAAGGCTGTCAACTACTTCAAAAGATCTAAAACATACATTGTAACACACATACATACATATTATTGTAAACTTATGTAAATATATACACTAATTGTATCAACTGTTACATCAAATAAAAAAAATGAAAACTAGCTATCTTACTCCAAAAGTAAAAAAGATGTTAAGGTGAATATGCCGTTTTAGAAAATATTTTAGTTGATGTTTGTGATGTTTTTTAACAATTTCAAAGTAATTTCCATGGACCTTGAAATTCACTAAACCAATATCGCATGGATTAGCCCAGCCAACTTAACGTTATCGTCGTAAATATGGGCTTTTAGCCAATTTCGCAAAGTTGGTGCCTAAAGCAATTTTCCAAATATGCTTTGCGGAAAACACAGTCATTAAGTGACGCAAATCATATAGATATCTCTTATCGACCTGCAATATATATGTCTGAAAATAACTAAACCCTTTCCTTGAATGTCAGTGATTAATACTTGCGCGCAATCTATAAACATTCCTAATTGGTTATTATAACGTGAAGCAACTTAAAACAACTCAGTTCTAGATATTAGAATACTAATTGACTAGATAAGCTTAACAACCTTCGTTGCAAAGCTCAAAAAGAACTGCATTCGAAGCATGTAAACAAAAACAATGTATATTTTTCATACAGGATGTACACCAAAACAGTTACGGGTTTCTCTTCAAAAATTTCTTTCGATGTTGGTTGTTTTCAATGTTGATGGATCACAATGTTGCTATGTATTCTTGAGAACACCTCATTTTTCTTTGTGTGCCGTGATTTTTTTAAGCATTGGCTATCGTCATAATAATACGTTCATGCCAGTGGCGGCCGGTCAGGGGCGGCAGGGTCGGAAGTGCCGACCCACATCTTTATAGATATTATAGATTATTTTAATATTTAATTTAATCAGTATTTCAATAAATAATTGTGGCAGGTAATCAGTTGATGTCATTTGTTTTTGTGAACTAAAAAAATATCTGTGAGATAATAAAGACTAAATTTTATTCATGGTTTTTAAAAGAATTCGTCCAATCTGAGCGTTAAGTGATCCTTGCGTAGACACTTTTCAAATAAATGTTCCGATATCGGAGACATCCATCCGCCTACGAATTCTTGAAAATGCACGTTTTGTTTTTTCGGCTAGCCGATCCCAACCTTGACTTTACTTGTAAAAATCAACGGAATATTGGTTGATTAGCAACCAAATATACATTTCTTTCCATATGAACTTAATTACTAAGTCCGGCAGATTTACATTTGCCGATGTTTCATTTGGATTGGTGATTGGTCGCGAACTGTACATTGCGAGCGTGGGACGAAATGTTATTTCATTTTTGTAGTAAACTGAAGTTATATTCAGTGCACGAACTTGCCTATCTTTTTGTGATTTATTTTTATTTTCTAAAGTAATATTGTGATACGTTACGTCTGCCGTAAATATTTAACGGTTAAAGGGTTTTTTTGACATATTAGAAGTTTTTTTTTTAATTAAAGTGTAAACAAATTCAGTAAACACCTAAAAAATGCAAGCCATGGGAGAAACTGTAAGTATTGATAAGTCTGATATTGTAAATTATATTTTGCATAATGGGTTTTCATCAATTCCATACGAAGAACAAATTGTTATTAAAAATAAGGGGCGTCCTTTGCCTAAAATGTCCCGACTTATAAATATTAGTGCGGGTAAGGGAAGTAATAGATCATTTTCAGATAATTGGTACAGCAAGTACTCATGGCTTACTGGGAGTGAAATAAAAAACAAACTTTTTTGTTGGCCTTGCATTTTAGTTTCGACAAATAGGGGCAAACATCAAAATCCGTGGTGTGAATCTGGTTACGATAATTTAAAGGAATTATTTAGGGCTTTACATAAACGTGTTATACATATGAAAGATCATACTTACAGCCAGATTATTTGGAAAACAAAATATCCATGTTTCATTAGATAATGCCCAACGTGAAAATGCTATTAAACATAACGAAATTGTAAAAAATAATCACGCAGTTATTGTAATTTTTTAAGTTGTCAGGAATTATCTTTTAGGGGACACGATGAATCAGAGCAGTCAATTGTTGTTCGATACGCGTTACGTGGTAATATCTATGAGAGGTTTTTAGGTTTTACAGACGTGAGTAAAAGCCATAAGGCAGAACATATTTTTGGTGTTTTAAAGGACAAATTAAAATTTTTTGGTATCAAAAATAAATTGGTAGGGCACACTTATAACGGCGCTGCCGTGATGTCTGGTGAATTAAATGGTCTCCAGGCAAAAGTTAAAACTATTGCACCGCAAGCTTTATTTACTCATTGTCATGCGCATAGAATGAATTTAGTTTTGCAAGATACATGTAAGAAAATTAAAGAATGTCGTCTTTTTTTTTGCCAGTTTAAGCGGATTTGCTTCATTTTTCTCAAGCTTGCCTAAACGGACTAATGTTTTAGAACGGTTTGTTTCGAAAAAAATGCCAACAGTTTGTCAGACGCGATGGAATTTTAAATCTCGGGTAGTTTTCACTGTAGCAGATTTTCGTGAACAGCTTTTGAAAGTTTTTGATTTTATTATTGAATGTGACGATTTTGAAAGTGATGATATCTCGATCCATAAAGCAATTGGTTTGAAAACTTTATTAAATGATTACTCTTTTAACATACTTTTAAATATTTTTAAGAAAGTGTTTACCCAAACCAATTTGATATTCAATGTTGTTCAAAATCAGTTAACTGACATTATTCATTCCAAAAATAGAATAACTGGTGCAAAATCTCAGTCAGATTTTCGTAATGATAGTAATTTCCAGTATATACGCAGTGACGTTTTGGACTCGCTTGATATTTCCGAACCCCCCCAAAAAAATAAAGGCATGACAAAGAAACAGATCTCGAAAAACGAGTACCTATATTTTGAAATGTTGGACAATATTATTATGCAAATAGATACTTGTTTTTCGAATTTTGAAGATTTGCAAATTTTTGACCTCTTTGACGATTTAAAATTTAAAAGTTACGCCAAAGAATTTCCAAGATATTTATTAGACAGGTTGATTAAAAATTATCCATCATTCTTTAATAAAATAAAATTAGAAAATGAATTAAAAGTTTTATATGCTGATCCAAATATTTTCGGAAGATGGGATAAGTTACAAGATATGTATAATTTTATATATTGCAATTCATTACAACAAACTGTTACCGAAATTAATAAATTATTTATTGAGAAAATTATAAAGTTCTGGAACAAAAATGGAGATTTGATGAACAAAATGAAACACGTGTTTACTCTATGACTGTAAATTTGCTACTACCCTAAAAAAGGAAAGTGATACATTATTCAACTAGTAAAGTAGCCAATAGATGACACTTCTAGAAAATATTCAAATTTATTTATCTATATCCAACATTATTGTCATTAATTCTCTCATTACCACCAACGTCTGCCTCAAATGAACGAGATTTCTCTTGCCTCAAAAGAATAAAAAATTATTGTCGAAATACCATGAAAAAAGAGAGAATGTTAAGCTTGTCTCAAATATCAATAGAAAAAAAAACTTTTAAAATCTCTTCAAAACTCTAATAAATTTTACGATGACGTTATTACCCATTTTGCTACTTCCAAACAACGTAGACTGGAGTTAATTTATAAACATGTTTAGGTTCTAAATTTAAAGGAAAAAACAAAAAAAAAACGAAAAACGAGAAAACAAAAAATTTCCTATGATGATTGAAGTCTTTATTGGACGGTATACCTATCTGTGGAACAAAAAATACCTTGCCGACCTTGCCTCTCAAGCCACGAGCCGCCACTGGTTCATGCTATATTTATCGGTCGGCAGCTAGATGAAACAAAAGCTTTTTCGTAAAGTTCTATTCTTCACAAAATTTCCTCATCACTTTCAACTCTGCAGTTAAATTAGCTACCCAAATATCTAAAGTATTACAGGATCTAATTTTAGTACTCAATCTTCAATATTAATTTTTCCGACCAACATCATTTTGTTCTCTTTGCATTGATTACTAATCACTTTTCAGTGCATTCATTGTTTACAGCGTTCAACAGGATTTAAAGGTCTTATATGGCAGTGTCATCTGCGTAAAATGGTCCAGATGCGCTCGTTGCATATGCGATCAAGGTAATTTTCGTTGCAAAAGGGGTCAATCCAAAATATTTTGGCAAGTAAAGTTGTACTTGCGATCAGACATTTTACAGTAATAACAATCACGCTTGATTTTGAAGAAGCTGTTATTCAAGCTCTCAAAACTGTTTTCCCAGATTTTAGACTGCATGGATGCAACTAGCATTTTATGCTTCATTTTTTTAATTTAGTGCACATAATCCCACTAAACTCTCAAAAGAAGCAAGTTTTTTATATCAAAATACTTTTTGTCGTAATAAAATAATTAGTAAACATTTTCTCCTCTTATCAACGTCTTGTAAATATTATTTAAATCTTACAAAAATTTGTTTATAGAATTATTCATGTGATAGTAGTAAAAATATGATTTGTTTATGAGGCAATGAACGCACATGCAACGATAAAATCAACATCAACACTAGATACATGCACTAAATTCAATACTTCTTTATCATCTTTCTGTTCTGTCAGCAATTATATCGACTCCATTCCTAGTGTTTCTTTTTCCTACGTATCTCATTTTGTATATTTCACCTATTTCTTTTGCACTTTGCCCTTTCCATTTCAACTTGTACTCTCATTCTTTAAACTTATTTCCATGATCAACTCCACACTTTTACCTGCATGACTTGCAAGATTCAAGGATCACATCCAGATTTTTGTATGCTGTGATACTGACCCCGCAAATCAGAATGGAGGCTCTGTTTGCTTTTGGAACATTTTACCTCAAGAGATTCCATCATTTCAGTATAATTGTTTTTGTTAGATACATAACGTACATATTACTTAGTCTTTGATAAATCTATTGTGAATTTATTTTGATTTAAAAACTTTAACAGTGGTTTTTATATACCCTCAGTGGTCACATCACAATCATTGGCTTTTATATGGCGTATCACATATACTTGTAAAATAAAGTAGAAGAAAATGATGATATATAAGAGGAGTATGCAATATAATTCAACGCAATAATTCAAAAAATCAATTTGGTTAAAGTTTATTATCCAATTTGAAACTAATTTACCAGAAAGGCGAATTTTCAAAACAATAAATATTTAAAGAATAAAATGTTCATAAATTCTATTTTGGAATTTACGATTAATTTGTCCTATGTAAGTTTGTGGGCAGCCTGCACACGAAATTTCCCGTATTGTGTTCATTTGAAATGTTGTCTTTGATCGATCGGACAAGAAATGCAAGTTTTTGTTGTAGGGTAAATATTGTTTTTATTCCTCTTGTTTTAAAGACTTTATCAATATTGTCAAAGAAACCTTTGATGTATGGAAGAAAAGTTTTCGTATGATGAGGGTCTAAGTTATTTGGGTTAAAAATGAGCGAGAAATTGATGCCTGTGGATTGATATGATTTTTGTGGTAGCCATTTTGGATGAGGGCTTATTTAAAGAAGAAAGTTCAGCGAATTTACTTGCATCATCGCAAAAGAGAATCGATTTGAAGACAAGTGGAATAAGTACTGAATTAATTTGTACAGGTATGTGATAAAAAATGGCTTACAAGTAGCGGTTGATATTGGTCGGTTTTCGGTAAACAGAACGATGAAATTCTTGGGATTGGTTTTTCCATATTAGAACTCGAGAGTTCAGTAGGGATGAAGCAGTTTCTATCTCCATGCATCTCTATTGCTGCCATTATTAAGAGGGATATGGTTCCTTTTGAGTTTCGGTCTTAATCTGCCTACTTCTCTTACTCGTGACATACCAATCATACACAGTAATATAAGCATCCGGTATGGAAACTACAATGTAGAACACGAGTTTTCCATGAGTATTTTCAGAAATATCAGCGTTATTTCATCGATACTATTGCTTTATCAAAAAGCATTATACAAATCGGCGATGGTCTGAATGTTTCAAATAACTAACATCAAATCAAACAATTCTTCAAAACAATTATATGCAAAACAGTTATTATACACATATCTTTACCATTAGCAACAAATGTTTGCAGTGTTCTATTTTCAGGAATATTTTAACCTCGTTAACGACATAAAATTTTATTTAAAAACGCAAAAAACAAATAATTGAAGCAATTATATACATTGTAGTTTGATAATTATATTGTTGTTTAAAACTAACTATATATATAATATATATATATATATATATATATATATATATATATATATATATATATAATTTGCTAAAGTATATGCATATGAATCGTATCAGTATGATCTTCTAACGTTATTTCAGCATAACCTTTCATCGTCAGAGATTCAGTTATATACAAATTTACATACAGAACGGCCAGCGAATGAGCTTATTTCACATTTGAAGTGCTAAGTACTTCGTACAAAGTACTTAGTGATAAATGAAAAAAATCATTACTATTAAATTTATTTGCATTTCTACACATTCTCTGTAAGGGTTTATTTAAAGTTGGATTATAAAATTCTAAATAAAATAAGTCTTGAGATCTGGTGTCTCTACAGGAAATACGGAAGTAAACCTTTTCCAAAAGAGCACTAGCATCAATACCTTCTCGTATTAATTTATATATAAATGCTACATCTAGCAATATGCGCCTTTCTTTTCTTCAAGAGTAGACAATTTAAGTAAAGATTGCAAAACAATATCTTCAATTTCATTTACAGGTATTTTCAATTTAAAAGCAATAAATCTTAAGATATTTTTCTGTAGTTTTTCTAATAGATGTTTTTTAGCATTTATAATGAGGAGACCAAATATTGCTACCATATTCAAAGCCGATCTTATGTGGGAACAGTAAAGATTTTTGAGACAATAAACATTATCAAATTCAGAGAGGCTACGTTTCATGAAACCTAAAATGGATCTATTAGAAACTTAAGAAAAGTTGTCCCTGAAGCTTACTGTAGGGTCAAAAATTACCGCAAGATCCTTATATGTTGTGATTACCTCTAAAATAGTCGGTCTAATATGGCAGTGTTCCCCAAAGTGGTCGCCATGAGGTACTAGGGTGTCGCCTAGTACCTCATGTTTTTAGGTACTAGGCGACCCCTAGTACCTAGTACTAGGTACTAGTTTCCAAAATAAGACAAAAGCACCACTTTGTTAGTTCATGTATTTTTATTTTAACAACGCCGTAAATAGAAATTAACAATTAATTATCAGACGAAATATAAAACCAAATATTAAAGTCCGTAAAAATAAAAGAGTAAAACAAAGTCAAATATTATAATCTTAATGAGAGCTATGCGCCTGTTTCTGTGAAACTAATCTTTCAAATCTAGGCTGTGTATTTGAGATACACACACACAATTATATCAATTTCAAGTACGAGACGATTTCTAACTCTTGTTTTAATGGCAGTCATAGACGAGAAACATAACTCACACAAATATGATGTTACAAATGGAACCAAACATTTTACAGCTTCACTCGCCAACTGGGGGTATTCCTGCATCTTTTTGGTCCAAAATTGGTCCGAGTTCTGGGAAAAAAATTGGAGCTTCAACATTTCATCACTTGATATTTCAATAAGTTTTTCTTTTATGTTTATTCGTGTTTCAACATGCTGAAAGGAATCGGTTAAAAACAGATTTAGTATCCGTCTGCAACTGTCGTAACTGTTTTGAATTTCTTCGGGGAAATAATCACAGAGCTGTTGATTTAAATTGAGCAAAGTAACATGCATGTCAGCAAAAACTTGTTCAAAATTTGTAGCACTGTAATTGGATACATTTTCCATAATTTCCTAAAGGCACTGGAATGAATCGAGTTGTTTTTTGCCAAGTGAGGTCAACCATAAATCGATTTTTCTTAGAAACGCCTTAATTTTATCTGTGGCTGTAATTATATTAATGTCGGAAAATTAATTTTCATAGGGGGACTTCTCATCTTTCAAATACATTAAAAGATCTGCTCTTAAGTGAAATACTCTTTTTAAGACGTTGCCCCTTGAAAGCCACCTTACTTCGGTGTGATAGAGAAGATTTTCAAATAAAGCACCCATGAATTTACAACTTTAATGATGGTTTTCATAACACAGTCCATTTCAGGAGGTAAAGCTTTGGACGCAAGAGCTTCTCGATGTAAAAAACAATGTCTCCATTTGGCATTAGGCATTATTTCTTGTAATTTGACAAGACCAGATTTATGTCCTGTCATAGCTTTAGCGCTATCTGTGCATAGCAATACATTTACCCCAGTCAATATCATATTTACTTGTACGTTTCACAGAAGTGTCAAGAAGTAAACATTTTCCAGTGGTATTGGTCTCCAATGGGGAACAAAATAAAATATCTTCTTGAATGCCAGACAGTTTGTCTCAGAATATATTTTGTGATTGATATCACTAATAAAGGAATTTTTTATTTAGTCGACGACACGTTTTATAAAAATATTTTTTATTATTAAAATAGTATAAAAAGTAGTTGTGTCTCGGCTTCATTAACTAAAAGATCTAATTACCGTACTTTTTTTGTCGTCCTTATATTTCCACGTTTTCATGTCATTTATTAAGGTTTTGGGGTAATTGTTTTTATATTGCAGAAACGTGGTTGGTTTCGAGAATATTAAAATAATTTGGAAATAGTTAGTACATTTGTATTAAGGACTTGACTCTTTGTGAGCTACTGGATCAGATTCATTGTCTAGACTAGGGATGGGGAAACTTTTTCTTTCGCGTGTCAATATTCACTGCAACTGCAAGAAGCTGTTGCATTTTCGGCATGTTGTTTGCTGAAATAAAAATATTGATTATGCGGATACTTTTTTATTGTGAAATATTAAAAAATAAACGGTAGAAATGCAAAATATATAGGGTATAGTAATAAAACGTGATGTCAGTCAGAAATGCACCAGATTATTTTGAAAATATATGCAAAAAGTTTACCTATTATTTTAAAAATTTAATGACTGACTGTAGATGACAATTGATTGGATCCCCGTCGCAAGCGACGAGCAAAGTTACTATTCTTTGTTTCAAGTTAAGAAAATAACATTACGCTTATGGAGATCAGTGTTGCCAAAACTCTCAGACACTCTCTTTCGCACGGATGTCCAAGATATTCCCTTTGCTTAATTTTTGAATTTTCATTTTGAAATTAACATTTAACTGCAAAAGTCAGAATAACGACTAAATAAAAGCCTTATTATCATTATGTAGTCAGAGAACGACATACAATAGCTGACATACGCACATCATATTATTTTAAGTTGCAATTAGTAATTAGATATACGCATTACAAGCGGTCAATATTTTCTACTGATTTCTATGATTCATGGCATATCGTATTCTCACCGAAAAACAAATAAACTGTCGTTACTATAATTAAAATAAGATAAAATTAAATTATCTTTTGTAAATACTATTTATCCAATTAAAATCATTTTCCCTACTTTTCATCTCTTGTTTCGAATGGGCACTTTTGGTCAATTACGTTAAAAAACATTAATTTAATTCATGTTTGTGGAAACGAAAATACAAATTATACAACCCTAAAGTGTGCTTGTGTGTATCGTGGCAACGCCGCGTTTCTATCGTCCATAAGAAATACATGGCCCTATCTCCGCAATGTTATTTTCTTAACGTGGAACGTAGTATAGTGGCCTTATAAAATTCCAATTTGTTGCTATTATGGAAAAGTTGCTTCAAATCGGTGTTGCATTGCATATCTACTGATGGGCGAGCTCATTTTTCTCTATACACCTGGAAAAAATCGGAAAAAAGCGGAATCAACTTCAAAAGAAAGCAGTATGAAAAAAAAAGAATAGCGGAGTATGGAAAAGAGTATGAGAACCAACGTGGAACAACTGGACCAATTTACATATCTGGGAACAATGATTAACTCCACAAATGATTATAATCAGGAGATCAAAATCAGAATAAAAAAAGGCTAGAGCAAATTTCAACAAAATGAGAAGAGTGCTATACATAAGGCATTTAAAATTGAAACTAAGAGTTAGGTTGGCGAGGTGCTAAGTTCTTGCGAGTTTATTTTGTGGAATAGAATCTTGAACCTTGAATGCGAAATCAATAAAAAAACGTAAAAAACTTAACTTGGCAGAGAAAGGTCTGAACATTCAATAAGGATGACAACCTCAAGGAGATATTTCGCCACAACAAGATCCAGTTTCCTATCTCTCTAATTCAAAAAACATTGCTGATACCTTCTTTTTAAGACCAGTTGATAAGACGGAACTCATTTCAACAATTCGTAGTATAAAAAGCACATCGTCCTGTAGTACAGATGGATTATCTATTAAAATTTTCTCAAATCTACCGCATAATGTTTTGGAGGTCATGGTCTCGCTAGTAAATGATTCCCTTGAAAAAGGTACATTCCCTAACTGCCTAAAGACTGCCATCGTCATTCCTCTTCATAAAGGTGGAGAAAAATCTGATGCCTGCAACTATAGACCTATTACCTTGTTACCAACACCTTGTTACCTTGTTAAAATTATTGAAAGACTTATAAAAGTTCGACTTATGCCCTTTCTCCTTAAATATAATATTTTATCGCAAAATCAGTTCGGCTTTTTGTCTAATAAATGCACTAGTGATGCCATATTTTATGTGTTACATGATGTATATCTATCACTAAACAGTAACCTCTCCTCCGCCACCGTTTTCTGCGACTATTCCAAAGCCTTTGACTGCGTAAATCACGACATTCTATTAAAACAATTAACTTTCTATGGAATTCGGGGTGTGTCTTTGAACTGGTTCAAAACTTACTTGGTAGGTAGGAAACAGTTGGTTAGAATAAATGACACCGACTCTAGTTGTAAAGATATTGAGTGTGGAGTACCGCAAGGTTCAGTATTAGGTCCCATTCTTTTTTTACTTTTCATTAATCACATCACATACTTGAAAATTAAAGGGAAAATTTTTCTATTTGCTGATGATACCAGTATTACTTGGAGCAGCTCTGATATTTCAACGCTTCATTCAATTATAACCGCTGATTTACTTATAATCAAGGCTTGGTCAGACTCGCAACTTACTTAGCTTTAACGTAGATAAGACTCTAGCATTATCTTATAAAGAGAGTCATGAAACCCTTGCTTTTGAATGAGAGCCAAATCAATATCGTAAATTCCGTGAAATTTCTAGGTATTCTCATTGACAGTGATCTCAAATGGTCCTTGCATACTGACTCCTTAAGGAAGAAACTAGCCTCAGCTTGCTTTGCAATAAGATCTGTTTCGAAGGAACTAAATTTATCTTCTGTCAAAATGGCATATTTCTCATTGTTCGAGTCCCATCTTCGATATGGGCTTCCATTTTGGGGTTCTAGTACAGCAGCCCAATTTGATACTATTTTTAAGTTGCAAAAAGGAGCAATCCGTTATCTATTTGGTCTCAAACAAACAACTCATTGCAAGACCTACTTCAAAAATCACGGAATTTTGACGCTTCCCTCTTTATTTATTTTGGAAACGGTTTGTTTGATTCGAAAGCATCTACACATTATTCCCGATAGACCTGACCATGGCTACTCCATTAGAAATTCGGATTGTAACGTTTATTTGCCGATCCCGTCCACTCAGCTAGTAAAGAATTCTATTCTATATAGTGCAAAAAAACTTTATAATCACCTTCCAAGAGAAATTAAATCCGCAACATCCTTCATTAAGTTTCGTAAGGTGACAAAAATCTATCTCTTAGAAAGACCATATTATTCAGTTGACGAGTTTCTTAATGTATAACAAAGAAACAAAATTAGTATTGTTTATAATTACATTTGGGTGTCTCAAGCAGTGGCTACAATTTGTCTCATTTGTTGTTGTCTGTACAAATTATGTAGGTTATACAATAATTTTACTAATTTAAAATTGTGTTATTCTGTTTTTACTATATTTGTTTTTGTTTTATACTTTTTGTACTATTTGACTGATTTATTTTTTAGCTTTGTCCATAAAATTGTTCAATAATTTTCAGTGACAATAAAGCATATTTCTATTCTATTCTATTCTATTCTATTCTATATGTACATGAACTTTAGTTAGTGTGTACCAGTACAGGTCTTAAAATAATTATCTCCAAAACAAAATTCATGACAAACCTAGAACCTAGCCGAAATATCAATATACGTATACTTTGGACACGAAATAAAGATTACAAGAGACAACCAAACATCCGAACTACGAAGAAGAATAAACCTGGCATAGACCGTCTATGAAAAACTCGAAAGGCATTTTTAAAAGCGATATACCAATTTCTTTAAAACTTAAAACATTTGACCAATGTGTGTTGCCTGTTACGACTTGTGGTGCAACCCAATGTCCAGAGCACAATGGACAAAATGAGGGAGACCTATGTCCAGCAGTGAACGCAAAGGGCGGGTGATGATAATAATGATAAAAATCGATTACCAACTTATTCGTCATTAAGTCATTATTTTCGCTACATTGTTTTCTAATGCACTATTCTACTTTGCTACAACTTTCAAGCTGGAACTGATGTAAATACGATTCAGAAAGATTTAGACAATTTAAATTTCTGAGAAAGTTGTTTGTTTTGAGTCTTATTGAATGGAAGGTTGATTTTGTATAGACCTAAATATATTCTGGAAATAATTTATGACTTTTTAAAAAGCTTTCCTAGTTGAACCACAGGAGTTCTCACAGCCATAATCCATTTCTTGTGTTTTCAGCAGCATTTTAACAATGCCATCGTGAAGCTAATAATGACATTTAGACTGCTTGAACCTCTAAAGGTTTAACCTAACCTAACCTAAATAATTTAACAATTTTTTTTATCCTTCAGTTTTTGGCATCTTACCACTTGCCACTTTTAAGATCTGAATATACTTTACGGACTATCTTAATTTTCTATTTTGTTTCAGATGAAGATGCACCTCTGAACCTGTCTCTAAAAGGCCGATCCAGGACCCACAACATTTGGTCTCCTGGTAGCCTTTGTGAACAAGAAATGAAAACCACAGAAATACGACCCGATTCTAGTGTATCTACGACCATAATCAGTCCCGTGAAGACAATAGAAAATCGGTGGAAGTGGGATAACGAACGGGATATACACAATCGAGTGCCAACGATAGGACCTTCAGGAGAAAAACAGTTCACGGTAAGTAGATAGATAGATTGATAGATCTTTATTTAAATAGAAACCCTAGTATACATACAATTTAAAGAAAGTACAATATAAATTTTTGATATATTGTTTAAGTAACAGTTTGAAATTATTGAGACTAGTACATTTTTTTACAGATGTTGGTAACTGATTAAATTTAACGAAGCTTTAAAAAAAAAAGGGCAAATTCATCATCATTGTATCAGTAGAGTACATCCTCACATTGATTCGTTCTGGATTAAACCGCGTCGATTATCATTGCGCCGAGCTTTCGACATCCTCTTCGGTGTCTTCTTCAGGGCTTTCGAGGTCTTAGTCTCGCGAACTCTCAGACTATCCTACTGCTACTGGGGACAGCGAACGGATCATTGATACCGTCGATAATAACGTGATTTGGGCGAGAAGATGGTATTGACTCAGAGCTGAAATTAACTCGGAATTGCGAACAGAAATGGGAAGACGTTTTGACCTGGAAACAAGAGTATTATTAACTGAATTAGTTTGTGGATGTGGATAATGAGATGAAGTCCATACGAACACTGTTTAGGTCCAATCCTTTTGGTACAGTAAAACGAGTTTTTGGATCTCCACTGTGGAATTCCAGAAGAAAAAAGAGAAAATAGTACAAAGAGTACAGAATACATAAAAAAAATTGTAATAATTAAGAATGATGTAAAATTTATCGATAACTACGTATACCAAGAAAGGAGAAAAAAGCATCACAGTAAAGAAAATTTTGAAATTGAAATGGAAAATAAATTTGAAGTCAGAAACAGAAGAAACACTACAAGTGTTTCTTCTTGGAAGAAGAAGGAACAAGGAAAACGAAAGCATAGATCAAGAAGATCAAGAGCAAATAATGAAACTAGAAATCAAAAAAATTTAAAAATTGTTAATGCAATTGTCAGTTTCAGAAGTTGTGAATTTGTATTTTACAGTAAACCATCTGTAAAAACATATTTGCTGACGAGAATGTTAGAATCAATAAATATATTTTTTTTATTTAGAAAATTGCATCCAAAAATAGCCATTAGCGAAAAATTATTGTATTACATTAGGTACAATTACTGCATTACAATTTGGTTTATTAAATATTGTGGTACTTATTAATGTCTATCAAGAAATTCATAGTATTGTTAAAGTTACAGTCTGCACCTAGAGCTTCTAGAAGTGTTCCTGGTACCTTGTTGTTACTTCGTTGTTGATTGTAGAGGGAACATTCATATCGTATGTGCATTATTGTTAGTGTCGTATTACACGTTTCACATCACCTCGGTTTGCACTTTTTAATTAAGTAATCATACGTTAATCTAGTTTGTCCGAGACTGAGGGGCGTTACTATTATTTCTTGATTTCTTAATGTAGGTAACACATTTCATGTCTCTATGCTGGCTCTCACTTGTTTTAATTTTGAATTCGACACATTCCATTTATTTTTCCATAGAGATAGAGAGTATACAGTTCAGCTGTATAGATAGTACTAACATTAGATAGTTTGAATTTAAGGACCTTCTCTGGATGGTCCCACACCTTCGTATGATTTTGAACCATCAGTGTATATCTGGGTAAGATTTTTATAACGACTAAGGATTTTTTTTATTTAATTTAACGTGCTTGTGACAGCTTCGGCCATTAGCACGAGGCACCGTGGATACAATTCTATATAAGTTACAATTACATATTATAATATACTATAGTTATATATTATTTAGTAAGTTTTCTAGCTTCAGGAACTGGATAGCTGTGATGACTTGGCTCTGGTTCGATAATATATCTGTGATGTCGTCCTTCATGCCCAGTCCTTGGTGTCGTTTATTATAATGAGGGCAGTCCACAAGGATGTGTAGAACGCTTAGTGGAGATTGGCAATAGTGACAGATTGGCTTAGGTGTAGAATTCATAAGGAGAGCATGTGGAAATCTGGTGTGACCGATACGCAATCTTCAAGCAACAACCATCTCATTTCTAGTTATATCAAAGATAACGAACTGCTCAATCGTTTGATCTATTTGGTGTAAAAATGTAGTTGATTGGTTCCAATGATTCTGCCAGTAATTTCGTACGAGTTTCTTTATACTAGTTTTTATGTCACTGGAGATTTGTATTTTACGTAGTGTACAATTGGATACAGCAGCTTCTTTGGCAAAGCGATCGGCGATGTCGTTACCCTAATCCCTATGTGGGAGGGAATCCATATAATAGGGATATGGATGTCGTCGATGATAAGATTTTGGTAAGTGTTATGGATTTTTCTTCAAAAGGGTGATTAGTAAATAGATTATTGATGGACTGGACAGAGGCAAGGGAATCTGTACAGATGGCAATATGTTCATTGGGTGCTGTGCAAATTTTGAAGGCTTGGTAAATAGCATACAGTTCACCAGTGTGAACGCTGCATGTGGCAGGTATTTGACATGAACTCACGACTGTTTCCGTAGTAGTAACTGCACAACCAACCCCCGTTTTGCTCTTTGATGCGTCAGTGTAGAGGACCCGATCAAATTTCTTAAAATTAAGAATTTCTAGTAAGGGTTTCCTAATCAAATCCTGGTTGGTTTCTGCCTTACTAAACTTTGTAAGTATTTATTTAGTAAACTTCAGTGAAGTTTTGGTCCAAGGAGAATTCTGCGGGTTAGGGAGAGGGTTAGTTAAGGATAAATTTATATGTGGTATTAAAGTTGGAAGTAGGAGGGCGATAGTGTGTATGCGTGGAGCAGGAGGGTGAGTATTAGTATAGTTGGGTAATGTCAGCAGTGCATGTACTGGATTAGAGAGGTTAGCTGAAGTAGAGGCAGCATAAGAAAGGAGGAGATATTGCCGCCTAAGCCAAAGAGGAGGCTCATTGGCTTCGCAGTAGAGGCTCTCAGCTAGACTGCTACGAAAAGCTCCTAAACAGAGGCGGATGGCAGTATTATGTACTGAATTAAGGATTTGTAAGGATGTTTTGGATGCTGACATATATATAAAGCTGCCGTAATCGAGTTTAGAGCGAATAAGAGATTTATATACTTTTAATAGTGTACATTCGCTAGCGCCCCCTTTGGTAGTGGGAAATCTTAGTCCTAGAATTTTGCGGTGATCGACGACTGGGAGAGGGTGGTTATTCACTAAGATTTTAGGGGCAGTGGAGAGTGTTTTTCTGGTGAATTTAATGAGTTGTAAATTTTGTGGGATTTTCCTAAAATGGGAAATAATTAAATCATGATTATTGGAGTTTTTGTCAAATGACGCAAGTTCAAAGTTATATAATGGGATGTTTTGAATCCAAGGTGGATTATGGTCATATGTGTATGGAAGACATTCAGGTATGACAATATCAAACATATGCAAATGGTCTTTATTCTTTTATAGAAAGGTTTAACAGAAGTGATTTGCATTGAGGTTTTGGAAATTATCAATAAAAGTATTTCTATAGACAGGATTTTTTGTATTATTCTTAATTTTTGTTGCATACGTTAGACTCAGGTACGCTCTTTTATCATTTAACGATAATTTATTTGCTTCGCAAAATGAACTTTCAATCGGTATTGTACAAAACGGCTCCCAGACATATTCTGAGTGCTGTGTTGTGAAATCAATAAATATTTGATCTTTTGATAAGATGAAATTCCATATCCTTCCTTTTTATATAAAAAGACAGCAAGTTAATTAAGGTTATTATTTGTTTATTTGTTGATATAAAAGTTTTTTTGTCATCATCTTTTACAGTTGTCCTCCAAGTTCATCAGAAACAACTTTTAAAATCCTGCCTTGCTCATAAAACTTTGTAGTAGATTTGAAATGAACATAAAAATT
The DNA here is from genome assembly GCA_918026665.1 of Diabrotica balteata. NCBI lineage: Eukaryota > Metazoa > Arthropoda > Insecta > Coleoptera > Chrysomelidae > Diabrotica > Diabrotica balteata. Next base: position 3,551,515 of record OU898276.1, read on the forward strand.
AGGAAAAGTTTTTGATTATACAAAAAGAAAACTAATAGATGCAGATTCATGTTTGAAATCATTTTTATAAATGTTTAATGAGCTCAATCGAATACCCACAACTACCAGTTCGTGTAGCTATAATTTCTCGTCAAGTGGATATCGTTACGAAAAACTTCGCCGCTTAGTGTTATTACATGTGATTTTTATTTCGGTTCTCGTTTATTGACAAATAATTTGTCAAACTTTATATCAATTACAATAATTACTTAAAGCCAGATAGGTAAAATACAATACGTAAATAAGAGTATTACGTCGACTGTCCTGGTAATTACCAACGATATTACCGAAGAGAGCGACGGCAGTCCCACGGGTTTTTAAACTTAGTAAAAATGGAATTCAACACAACAAAATTACTGAATATTATTTTTATATAGATACAAAAGTGCTATTTTAATAATAGGTATTACTAATGATGATTTTAAAGAATAATCAGAAGGAACACTAAAAACTAATCTCCAACCAGATACTTCATTAAAATCTAAACATACGTAAGAATTTGTTTTTAAACTCCTTTACTACTTCGAAGTTGTGATCATGAATACTTATGTTTTGCCTAACTCTTGGTCCTGGATTTCTGATTACTACCATGTATTTTGTCTTTTCTTTATTTATTCTGAGACCCAGACTACTTGTTTTCTCCTCGAGCTGTGAAAACACCTCTCTCACGTCTCTTGTAGAATGCGAGACTGCATCTATATCATCAGCAAAGACCAGTAACAGTTTTGATCCTTGATCAGCAAATCCTCCTGTCAGTTCAAACGACATTTTACGGCTTGATTTATACCAAATGCCATCGATGTTCTGCTTCCTATCTTTACTTGAGTATACGAGTCTGTCACGCACATTTGCGTTAATTCAACTAATTTTCTTGGTATTCCCATTTCTAACATTGCTATCCACAATTTTCTTGTTTTATGGAATTATATGCTTGCTGGAAATTTATGAAAATTTGGAGCACATCACGGTTGAATTTCCAGTTTTTCTCTAATATTTGTCGGATGGTAAATATCTGATCTATAGTTGACCTTCCAGCACGAAAGCCGTATTGGTAGTCACCTAGAATATCTTCCGAATATTGTGTGAGTCTCTTGATAATTGATAGCACTGTATATGATGTGCTAATGAGCGATATGCCTCTATAGTTTCGGAATTGTTCTTTGTTTCCTCTCTTATATATGGGAATTATGACGCTTCCATTCCATTCTCCAGCATTTTCTGTTGTTGCCATACTCTCAGAATGATGTCATACAATTTTTGATGTAAAAGGTTTTCTCCTTTTTTTAACAACTCTCCATTTATGCCATCATTTCCTGGTACTTTGTTCCTTAATTGATAAGTTCCTTATTTGATTCCTTTTGCCAATTCTACAGAAATAGCTCGAAAAGGCTTTATAAAATACAAGTCAATGTTTACAAATAAGAAATTGAGTATTGCAATCAGATTGAGGTTCGTCGAATGTTATGTTTGGTCGCAACTACTATATGGGGTAGAAGCTTGGACTCTGAAAGCCCAATCTATAAAAAAATTGGAGGCATTCGAAATGTGGCTATATATCCGTATTTTGAAGATTCCTTGGACTGCAAAAGTCTCAAATGAGGAAGTGTTAAGACGAGTTGGACATGGCAGAAAGCTTATGAACACAATTAAAATAAGAAAAACATCGTATCTGGGCCACATACTCCGAAACGATAAATACTCTCTACTACAAGTCATCATGCAAGGTAGAGTAGAGGGAAGAAAAGGCTTGGGAAGAAGAAAGAAATCTTGGCTGAGGAATATCACGAGGTTGGACTAACCTCAGTGTTGAACAGATATTTCACGTTGCAAAAGATCGAGAAGCGTTTAAAAAAGTGATCGCCAACCTTCGTTAGAAGATGGCACAAGAAGAAGAAGAAGCCAATTCTATTCATTTCCCGGATTTACTGTTTTAGGTAGCTCCTCTTTTTAGTTCTAAATAGTCGCCCTGTTTGTGCTCTTGTTCTGTTAAAATCTGCTTTGTTCTCATCTGTGGGGTCTTTGTAGCATTTTCAATCTTTTTTTCGTTTTTATTTCCAGAATTTTCTCGCATGCTTTGTCAAACCATTTCCGTTTTGGGCAAGTCCTCTTTTTTCCAATGGTTTCCTTGGCTGCTTGTTCTATAACTGATGCCACTTGCTACCATGGTTGTTCTAACTACATTATACTCTTCCTCTCCCAGCAATTAGAATTTAGTTCAAATTGGAATCTCCCAGTTTCCGAAATATTCTCAGGGGATGCAGAATTATATATAAATAATCTATATTTCGATAAAGTAAAAGAGCGATTTTTAACCACTTTATAATCATTCAACTGATTAATACCATTCTGCGGGTACATACAAAATATCTTTCTTACTCTTCTTTTTTCCAATTTCTGCAAAATCTCGATCACATGGTAAGAAGCTGTGACCTGGCTCGGGTAAATGCTGTACTATTTTTGAAAACATCTTCTATTCTTGGCTAAAGTTGAAAGGAAATGGATCATAACAACATTTTTGTTCTGCTCTCCACTTTTGTTATCAGTAAATATATGCAGAACAGTAACATAACTTAGAAGTTTCAACACAATCTTTTAACAGAAGTATAAAATTATATATATCTCTCCTACACTATTCAAAATATATGTAGCAGCGGCACTTAAGAACTGGAAAAGGAAAATACACGGAATGCGTATAGAGATAGATGACAGATACCTGTTTACTCTTCAGTTTGCAGATGATCAGGTCATAGTGGCCAATGACAAAGACGACATGCAATATATGATTAGAAATCTGATAGAAGACTATGAGGAATGGGGCTTGACAGTTAACGTAAATAAAACGAAATATCTATGTGTAGGCTCTCAGAGCGAAAATTTGGAGTTGGACAAAGGTCAAGAAATTCTGCAATATCAAGAATATGAATATTTAGGTATCACATTCGACAATACTGGAACAGATGTGAAAGAGATAGAAAAACGAATAGTTACAGCTAAAAAGATAATAGGATGTCTGAATGGCATCTTGTGGAGCAAGGAGATAACAAAAAGGAGAAAATTTAATATATACGAGACAATGGTTAAGAGCAGCCTATTGTATGAAGCGGAAACATGGAGAATTTCAGACAAACAAAAAAAGAAGGTAGAGGCAGTCGAAATGGACGCGATAAGAAGATCTATGCGAATTCCACGAAGAGAAAGAATGAGGAATGACCATATAAAACATTGAATGGGAATAGAAGGTACGATAATTCAGGATATCGAAAACAAACAACTTACCTGGTACGGACCATACTTAACTGTAAGTTTTATTTTTTCGTGCCTCAGACAATATTGCTCGGGATCATATTTTGTCAAATAAAGTTCAAACATTTTTTGCACATTTAACTCTGCTGATAGATTTTTCTTTTTATTTTCATTTCGTGAATAGTGTGATTCACGCACTGGAAAAGTATTTATGTGCTCCTCAATCTGTTTTACAATATTTTCCTGCTTTTCGTTTGGTCGATTACGGTGTTTACCGCAGGAATCCTTTTCAAACACCTCACCAGAAGATCTTGACTGTGCAATTTTCAATACTCTTGGTTTTTGAACCGCGTGTAAGTTACAGAATGCTGAGCGACACACTTTTACAGATTTTGTACCCATTTTAACACTATATGAATAAGAATACTTCTTCGTTTCATGTACGCTGGTTTTTATCCTTTTAGATACTTTTCTTACATATATGAGAGATCCTAAATAACTATCTTAAATGTTCTTATCTGTCATTGCATAAAATGCTGTAAATATTGCATCTTTCTCCATTTTCGTCTGTTTTTCAAAGCACTGGCTACGACACTCACACCTGGACCCTTGTTTCTTTGCTACAATAGTTTTACCACTACTAGTTGTATATTATTTTCCAGAATTTCTTTGCAATTTCCTAATATTTCTTTTCCAAGGAGTGCACCTTGCGTTTCTTAGTATTTTCTTCTAAGCGCATTTCTTTAATTACATCTACAACAAATCATATATAAATGTGATGCTATGGATATAAAACTAAACTAAATAACTTACCTTCATCAGATGTGCTACTTGAGTTCTCATTTGATCTGTTTACAGTTACATGCTTTGGAACACATCCCAGATTTAAACCTGAACCACTAGCTTGTTCATCTTATCTGCAATTATTTATTTAACAATCAAAAGACTGATATTTTTTTTATACACACTTATGACAAGTCGAAAGAAAATACAAAAAATTATTTTTGAAGTGTGTATATTTTAGGCAATTCCTAGCTGAGCGCTTTCGGCTTTACAAAGCCATCATCAGAGCTATGCTACAATAAAATGTTCTAATAAGTACTAATTGGTAAAGATTGTAATATAAATACCACTACAAAGAAGAGATCTCATTTCCTTAAGTTTTAAAATTATGACTTTGTAGGAGTTGGAATTCTTAAAACATATAAAAAACATATAAAAAGCTATCCTTAAGGATAGCTGTCAGATTGAACATACATTGACCTTGAGCAATAACTTGAGTGAATTTACAAATTAATGTCATTCTGTATGATGTGATGAACACATAAAATTTAATTTAAAAACTTAATTTTTAGAAAGTCTTTGATGACTAGTAGTAATTCCAAACTACTAAATAATTTTGTAAGAATTTAAAAAAACAATCTCTATTTCCTATATATGACATTTGTCACCTGTCACTTTTGAAAAATCGTTTAAAAGGACCGACATTTGATTTCACTAGTTCTATTCAGTCTACGTCCTAACATCAATAGATGGTCGGGTCTTAAACCCGTACCATGACAAAAATTTTTTCAATTTTTTAACGTGTTTGTGAAGTCCAGTGTCGACTTTTTATATGTTTTTTATATGTTTTAAGAATTCCAACTCCTACAAAGTCATAATTTTAAAACTTAAGGAAATGAGATCTCTTCTTTGTAGTGGTATTTATAAAAAATTGACGTAAGTTAAAAATTACAATCTTTACCAATTAGTACTTATTAGAACATTTTATTGTAGCATAGCTCTGATGATGGCTTTGTAAAGCCGAAAGCGCTCAGCTAGGAATTGCCTAAAATATACACACTTCAAAAATACTTTTTTGCATTTTCTTTCGACTTTCTTTCGACTAATTATTTATTTTATATTTTTAGAACCTATATACATACTTTTTGCTTCTTTTGTTGCCACTTTCTTCTTCCACTACATAATGTGGGTCAGCATCACTTTCATCGGAGTCATGGTATGGATCATTTTAACCAGAAAACTCAGAAAAACTAGTCGTTAAAAACGAGGAAAATGTGAGGTTAGAATTTCTTCAGCCTTTGGAGCAAAAACCGATCATGTGAGGCCGGTTATTGCTCTCAATACCATCAATTCTAAGGACTATACTATTAACATTTTTGGTGCAATAACCATCCACGTTGTTCTACATTGAGTTTCTTACACAATACGTGTACGGATTTTGGTCCAAACTGTGCGATTTTTGCTCCAAACCCTTTAATTAATATACTTTACAAATTCTGCAGTGTTTATCTATATTTAAGTAATGTTTGAAAAAATAAACACAACAATTATTTCTAGAGCTGCTTAAAAGAAAACAAAAAACTTTAAGGAGTTGAATCTATATGCTATGTAAAATATACAACTTATTATTCTAAATTGATTAAATATCAATTTAGAAAAGACAAAAAAAAAACCTCTCAATGCTGAAGCAGAACAACTGAATATCGATGACAATCAAAAAATAAATCCATGTGACGAATATAAATACCTGGGCGTCATCTTCGACCGTAGTGGAAAAGACGAACGAGAAATAGAACATCGAATTGTACAAACACGAAGAGCTATAGCATGTTTGAACGGAGTTCTGTGGAGTACAGAAATATCAAAGAAAAGAAAATGGAACATCTATGAGACAATGGTTAAAACTAGCCTACTTTATGGAGCTGAGACATGGAGAATAACCGAGAAATATAAGAAAAAGGTCAAAGCCACGGAAATGGATGCCATCAGAAGATCGATGAGAATATCAAGAGCCGACAGAATACGGAATGAAGTGATAAAACAACAAATGGGTATAGAGGGCACTATAGTTGAGGATATTGAGAGAAAGCAGCTCATATGGTATGAGCATGTGAGCCAAATGTGGGACGAAAGATTGCCTAAAAAAACGATGATGTGGCAAGCCCCAGAGAAGAGGAAACGAGGAAAACCACCACAGAGCTGGAACCTGGAAGTTAGGAAAGCGATTAGTGCTCGAAATCTGGACGAAGACCTAACTCAAGACAGAATACACTGGCGTTTGGGAGTCGGACAACGTCGTAAGACGTTATAAAACCGAATATATGTATGTATATTTCATTATAGGGTATCTATGATTCCAAAACTATGATTGGCAACTATACATGAAATGTGGAATAGCATTTTGTTGATTCCTGTTCTTACAGTTGCTCAAACTTGACTGTTTGTTCTCTGCCAGAGAAAGTACCACGTGAAGAAAAGGTTAATTTTTTGTAGGAGAATACATCTGAGACAATTTTGGTTTATTTCTTTTATCTCGATGGCAAACACTTACTTCAAAATAAATTCACTGGAATTCCCACCCTTCAACTGCGTTTATCCGTCATCGATTCATTTGTCATGCTTATTTATTAGCCTGATAATTCCACGGGAAAATAAAAATCCAAATGAAAGCAATTATTTGGAATACATTATTCAATATCTTACGGACTGAAATCTAAAGTATTGATGATTTTTTTGTATAATTACAGTACAGCAGTAGGGGGAAACGACAAATTAAATGTGTTTCGTGAGGAAATAGAAATATCAGCGTTGTTTTTAATTGTATCCCAACAAATTATTCAAGAAAACGATGCGATTCTTTGGGATTCTCGTCGTCGATTTAATTGTTTTCTAATTAACGCAGGCTATGTTTTTCCAAACCGTGAGTTTTTCGTTCATCCCCTTAGCACGACATTTACATCGCATAGTTCGGTAAATTGTCGGTCAGACGTTTTCTACAAACGACGCTGTACGTCATCTATAATATCTTTATTCTAAATTTTATTCTTTTTTGACACAACTCATCCATTTAAATGAACGTTCTAATTAATTCCCGTTTTAGTTTCTCTTTTTAACCATCCAAAACATTGTGTTTAATATTTGTTTTTTGGATGAATTTTGTTTTTTTTTTCTAAATGGTGATATAAATCGACATATTTGCCGTTATTGGGATGATGAAAATCCTAGAATTTTCTACGAAACACATACCCAACCGCCATTGAAAGTGAACATATAGGTAGGAATTTATCTTCTTCTTCTTTGAGTAATGTGCCCAAGTTTTAGGCGAGGTGGCTTCCATGACGGTTTGCTGATATCGTTATCGATCTTGCACGGCATACAATAATTCATCTACTGATAAGCCAGTCCATTGACGAAGGTTTCGGAGCCATGAGTATTTCTTCCTACCAATTCCTCTGTTTCCATCGATCTTTCCCATTATCCTATATTTGCTTCCTCTCATTATATGCCCCAGATATTCCCAGACCTTCACCTTGACCTACTCTGTGGTTTCATTGTGAAACCACACTACGTTCTCGTTGGTATTTGACAGAAACCACTGACGGAATATGACGTATAAGGCTCCTTCTACTTTAAAATGTATCGCACAGCGCCATTTATATTCTTATTATTCAGTTATTAGTTGGTAATAACACGTGTTTTGAACCGGGGTAGTGGTATAAGCAATTTAGGTGGTTTTTGGATTGTATCGCTATGGAAGGTACCTTTATTTTTTATTTACAATATTAGAAGCATTTGTATATATGAAACCAATTTGTGTTTCATTTAGTTGTACATTGGAACCTGCTTAATTCGAACTTCTCTAATTCGAAATCTTCTTTAATTCGAATTTTTATTCTGGTCCCTAGCATTTCCTATATAAGTAATGGTAAAAAGTCGTGAATAATTCGAATTATATTTTGGATAATTCGAACTTTTCTACAACCTAAAATGCCAGTTTCATGCTGGAAATTTCCACGAAAAGAGCTAGTATTCTTTCCTGTTCTCAGATTCCACTTGTTTCAAGGCATTCAAGACAATTGTAAATTGTTTCCGTATTTTTATACCCGTACCACAATCACGTCAGCATGTCATTGCGTTTTGAGAGAAGATATCGTCGCTTGGTAAATTTCGAACATGGAAGACTTTGACGTTATCGAAAAAATAGCGGCAGTTAAAGAAGTAGAAAAAGGATCAAAAAAAAAATCTAAGATTCCAAGGAATTTGGAATTTCTCCTAACACATGATAATTCACACCTACTTCTTTAAATAGGTGGATATACCAACTTGAAGAATAAAGAAAAAATCTCAAGAGTAAAAGTGAGTGCGGTGAAGAACAAAAAATGATAAGGACGCCAGAAAATCCAAATGTGTTTTAAAGTGGTTCGCACAAGCCAAGAATAAGGAGATTCACATGAGTGGTCCCCTTATTAGAAGCAAAACTGAACAATTTATTATTGAAATGGGGAAAAACAACTTCGAGTACTTGGTGGCTAGACGGCTTCAAAGAACGCAACAAAATTTCATGACAATCCATTTGTGTAGAAAGTGCGGCCGTTAATCAGCAAGAAGCCAACAAATGAAAAAAAAATGGGAGGATATGATTCAGGATATAGATGAAAGAGATATCTTCAATGTTGACGAGACGGGACTTTTTTTAAATGCACTCCTGCTTTTAAAATATTACAAAACACTGGCATTTAAAAATAAAAAATGTCACGGAGGAAAACTAAGCAAAGAAAGAGTCACTCTCTTGATTGACGCAAACATGGACGGATCAGAAATGCTGCTTCTACTGATGATTGGCAAGCCTGCTAATCCGCGTTGTTTTAAGAACGTCAACTCAAAACCAGTGGAATATGTGAGCAGTGCAAGAGCTTGGATGGCTAGGGATCTTTTCGAGAAATAACTCATGAAATTAGACAAAAAGTTCATAAAAGAAAAAAAAGTTAGTTTGTTTTTTGACAACTGTACTGCCGGTCTACAACACTATCCCACTAATGGAAAATGTAAAAGTTATTTTTTTCCCGCCAACACGACTTTAGTTCTCCAGCCTATGGACCAGGGCATCAAAAAAATCTTAAACATTTTAACAAACGTTTTTTGGTTGAAAACATATTAACGGAAGATTGCAACTCCCTTGAAAAAAGTTAGACCTTCTTCAAGCCTCTCGAATGTGTTAGAAATCTTGGGAGAAAGTAACACCCGAAATGATTAAACATTGTTTAAAAAAGCTAGTTTCGTAAAAAATGAGGAGAACATAGAAAACGCTACCGACACTTTAACAGAAGAGCTGCTTTCAGTCGAAAGCTGGGAGGATGTTATTTCTGATCCTGCCGTCTCTTATAAATATTTTGCTAACCGGGATAAAGATGTTGCAGTGCAGCCGAGGTAACGAATCATATTACACAACTTAGACGGTATGTACTTTGAAAGTAAAAATGACTTAAGTCACACTATTTTTAGTTCATCTTAGAATACCTTAAAATCTTTTGTCATTGTTGAGAAGCTAAATTCTAAAAAGCAGCTAAAACTTTCTGCTTTCTTTTTATTTCCATTTATTTTCCATTTTTTATGGCTTGCAAATGTTTTAATTGGTTTTCTTGGCAGAATTTTGCTAGCTCATTTTTTTCGGTTGACAAAATTCGGGCAAGAATAGGAACGAAAACATCTGCAAAAGATAAAAATGGTCAACTATTGTTGATTTTTATCGTTTGCAGATGTTTTTGTAGGTATCACTATTTTTTTGTAGATATATTTTTGGATATTTCGAATTTTTTTAACGGTCCCCTGAGATTCGAACTATCCAAGTTTCACTGTACTTCTATTTTGTTGTAATCTCGTCAGTAATGATCTCTTCAGCTATAACATATTTATAATCAAAATAAAATACAAAAAATATTGTGCTTTACGTATATAAACAACTTAATTCTTTTACTATACGAATAGCATGAGAATCGTTCCAGTGACAACAAATTTCTGTCATTCCTATCGAATTGTTTCTTAGTCAAATCGCAGTTTTTTCTACATTCCCACCGAGCTCGCATCCACAACGGTCAATTTGTATTTGGTCATTGATATTGATTCGCCGAAAAAGGCGATCGGACCCATTAAGAAAATCACAACGTTTAACAAGCAGTTCTATGACTATTTTAAGAAATTAATCGTTGGTATGTTTGAGTCCATTTTACTTTGTTCATACCCGTTTCATAGAATTACCTTGATTGATGAAAAGAAACCGTTAAAATTAAAAAACGAGCATTTTCTGCTAATGCTACAAAAATGTAAATTTTGTACGAATTTATGGTAAGTGGAAAATCGTCTTTGCCTTTTTCGGTGTTCATAAGTATCGATTGCTTTATTTTTCATGCTAATCAACCTGATCTGAAAGTTAGACAGCAGGTTTCTAAGAAATGTGTAACAGAAAGTTGAAAAAAATAATGACTTAATTGCAGGATTTTATTATTACTTCGCCTAAAATGACCGTTATATAAGAAATTATACTGCTATTAAAGATTTTCTACATGAAGAAAATATGCAGACAGTATATAAACTTTCATGCGCTTGATTTCAGAAACTTTTGATGGTTCTTATGGGGTCAAAACTTTCACAGACTTGTATTTACATCAAATGTTCATATTTTATTGTTCTTAATTACAGACGCCGAATCAGATGCTCAAATTTAATCTCGGGGTTCTTTTATGGGTCCTGAAATACCTTTGCCTTTTCTTCTTCTTGCAGTACCGTCTCCTATCGGAGGTTGGCTATCATCACAGCAATATTTACTTTGTTGGCTGTAGCTCTGAACAACTGTATTGAACTGCACCCATACCACTCCCTTAAATTTCGCAACCAGGAAATCCTCCTACGTCCCACATTTCTCTTTCCCGAGATTTTTCCTTGGATTATGAGTCTAAACAGAGAGTATGTCTTCCCCATCTTCAGCAGAACATCTTGATATGTTACTGTTTCTGTCCATGGTATATTCCACATTCTCCTGTAACACCACATCTAGAATGCCTCAATGTTTTTGATGTTTATCTTTTTCAGTGTCCAGGCTTCCATGCCGTACAGCAGAACGGAGAAAACATAGCACAAGTTCTCAAGTTATTTATGTCCCGGCTGTATAGAAACTTTTTCATTTTGACAATTGATTGTCTCGCTATCTCTATTCGTCTCTTGATTTCTCTTGTCTGGTGATTAGTATCAGTAAAGCTAAATATTGGTAGGACGTAACTCTTTCAACTGGCTGATTATTTATGGTTAAATTCACATTGGTGTCTAGCTTCTTTGTTACAATCATGAATTTAGTCTTTTTGATGTTCAGTTTTAGACCATACTTATTGGTATTTGTGTTTATGTTTTCCATCAAAAACTGTAAATTTGCTAGGTTATCTGTTACTATTAACGTGTCATCAGCGTATCCTATATCGATAATTAACTATCCGTTAATGTTCATACCAATGTTTTGCTCTAGGAGCGCTTCCTAACATATTGTTTCGCTATATATATATATATATATATATATATATATATATATATATATATATATATAGATATATATATATAAACGAACGAAGAATGATCACAGCTGTCCAATTATTAATTAGTATAATGGTAAGGTTAATTGGGTTAGCAGCTGAATAATGAAAGCCAAAGTGTGCTCTTTTCAACGATTTCGTTATATTTCGTTAAATTTCTTTAACATCTTCAGACGAATGTTGTGTGAGGTTGCAGGCAAAAGTGGTATTTGAAAGTTCCATGTTGAAAAACTTTTTTGAAGATTTTTTTATAGCAAAAAAATAAGTTGTTTGTGTTATATGGTGGCTTGAAAACTCAAACAATACAAGTGCATTTTTGTTATTTTCCTCCAGTGTGATAGTACAATACAAATATTAAAAAACATTGAACATTTAAGAAACAAAACAGTTAAAACACAACTACATATCACATTGTCATTTTTTGGATCAGTCTATTCACCTATGCACAAGAGGTACACACTAGATATCCACCTCCTTGTGCATAGGTGAATAGACTGATACAAAAAATGACAATGTGATATGTAGTTGTGTTTTAACTGTTTTGTTTCTTAAATGTTCAATGTTTTTTAATATTTGTATTGTACTATCACACTGGAGGAAAATAACAAAAATTCACTTGTATTGTTTGAGTTTTCAAGCCACCATATAACACAAACAACTTATATTTTTTTGCTATAAAAAAATCTTCAAAAAAGTTTTTCAACATGGAACTTTCAAATACCACTTTTGCCTGCAACCTCACACAACATTCGTCTGAAGATGTTAAAGAAATTTAACGAAATATAACGAAATCGTTGAAAAGAGCACACTTTGGCTTTCATTATTCAGCTGCTAACCCAATTAACCTTACCATTATACTAATAATATATATATATATATATATATATATATATATATATATATATATATATATAAATATATATATAAATATATATATATATGTATATAAATATATATATATATATATATATATATATATATATATATATATATAGGTATATATATATATATACATATATATTGAATAATAATGGAGAAAGCACATAACCCTGACGCACACCTCGACGAATCTCAATTTCTTCGGTTAACTCATTATCAACTTTTATTTTTGCTGTTTGTTCCCAGTACAACCTGGATATGATGTTAATGTCGCGACTGTCGATGTTTTTGCTTCTCAGGATTTCATACATCTTTTGGTGTCTGACTTTATCGAAGGCCTTTTTAAAATCTATGAAACCTACGTAGAGGTCTTGGTTTACATCCAAACATCTTTGCATTAATACACTCAGACAAAAAAAAGCTTCCCGTGATTCCAATCCACCTCTGAATCCAAACTGTGTGGCGCTTATGTCCTCTTTTAATTTATTAAATATTTTGCGTTTTAGTAGTTTTAATTAGGAATAATATTTCGAAAAAAAAGAAACACAAAGGACACATGGATATCGCCAGATAGAAAGACTAAAAGCCAAATAGCCCACGTGCTTATCAAAAAAGAAGAACAGCAATGTATAAAGAAGGTAAGAACATACAGAGGACCAGAAGCTGACTCAGGTCATTACAGAGTGTGCATAAAAATTAAGCAACTGATACCAGAAAATAAAAACAAAAGAAATATATAAATAACCCAATTAGCAACAAAGCAAGAGCAAGAAATGTACAAAGAAATAATGGAAAAGAACTAAAAAAGATACAAATAGAAGAGCAAACTGAGAACAAATGGGAAAACATAAAGTAAGTAATGAACAAAGCATTAAACGAATGTAATAAACAAGAGAATAAAAAGATAAAAGACTGGTTCGACATAGAGTTCCAAAGAAAAATAGAACTATAAGAAAATCATTAAGGATGGAAATGATCACGAAAGAAAGAACAGAGACAAAGAATAGATATATGAAAAAAAGACAAAAGGTAAAGAGGATGCTGAGAGAAAAGAAGAGAAAACACATAAAAAATAGATTGATATAAGGTTGAATGCTCGAATAAATGAAATTTGATCAAATAAAAGGCAGATATCGAACACAGTTTTATTAATTAAATCTTGCCCAAGTACTTTCGGTTCCTAGAGCATCTTCAGGGGCATTTCATCAATTATGGCCTATTCTAATTATAGAATGGTATAAATATAAAATTGTACGTCACACTATAGTACACAAGGATAAACACTTTATAATTTTTAAGGTAGGCGAAGTCATGATGGCTACCATCCGGAGAGAGAATCATTCTGAAGAATTTTGGCTTTGCAGTTGACCTAATTCGTCATCGAAGAGATGTCTCCTAACTTCTCGTTGTTTCATATAGCGTCCTTATGCATGTTATACATAGCGGCTATAGTTACTATAGCGGCTAAATACTTCAGAATTTTTCATTTCATTTTAAGCTACCACATATGCTGCTGATGACAGGTGAATACTTCGAAACACTTGTAGAGTAATGGTGGAGCTTAAATTAAAAAGAAAAAAATATTTATTTAAAATTTTAATCAATAGTGACATATACAGGGAAAAAATTATCAGAAATATCAGGGAAGCTTCTTTTGGTATTATTCTAATCTTGGTTGGCTGTGTGCTTGTCTGAAATTAAGACCTCTCATGTTCCCCTCTCCTAGTTCATCTTAAGGTCATCCTTTACCTCTCCTAACTAACCTGTATCTCTTTCTTTATTTCTTCTTGCTTTTGCTTTCATCCATTCAATGGCACTACAGCCCAAATCGGGTCTTGGCCTCCTTCAACAAGCTTCTTCAATCCTTTCGATTCACCGCTGTTTTTTCATGAACGCGTTTCCAGGCAGTCCCTGGCATCCTCACCGACTTTATTTTCCCATCTCTTTTGAGGTCTTCCAACAGGTCTTTTTCCCTGCATTTTTGCTTTTGCTTACCATGGTAATATGTTTTGTTGTTGTTTTTTTTTGTGTTCTATGTCTCAAACATTTGACCCTGACTTTTTCTAAATCATACATTTGAGTATACTTACATTTTTTTACTCTGCTATCGATTGTAGTAAGTGTATTTACAAGAAAGGATTCCGATGGATTTGATTTGCTATTCAATCAGATTTTTAAATAGGATCAAACGAAGGAAAACCTTTAAGATGTTTAATCTAATTTACTTAGTAGCTGACTGTATAGGTAAAACTATTTATATGTTATATGGCTTGCGTTGTTCACGTTTCATAGACTCAGCCTCGATTTAAATCGATATACAGATTTTTTTCTTTTTTAATTTAACAAAACATTGTTTTAACTTTTGTTTCTTTTCACTTTTTATTATAAATGTAATTCTCCAATATACGGCGCTACCAAGTGTCACATGAAAATGAAATCTTTTTCTACCGCTTTTTCCTAATTTTTAAAAACGCAACATTGTTTCCATCGCAGGTTAAGAAATTGAAATTGTAACAGAAATTGTATCCAATAAACCACGGGAGATAACTTACAAAGTCCCCCGATTAGACATACACGACTTTCACAAATATTAGTGCCTTTTTTAAATTAATGGGTTAGAAAGTTTGACCATGTATTCGAACTGGTAATTTCTGAATAAAAAAGCTGACTTTTGGTTTCGTCGTTTGGGAAATAAGACGTATTTCTATTTAAATTCTCTTGAATATTTACTGTTTCATGTTTCCGAAATTCATTTGCCAAAATACGTCACAAAATTGTGTATTTATTTTATTACAGTAAAATAAACTATTAACAAGGCTATTGTCCTTAGATTCAATCTTAAGTCCACCTATATCTATCTATCCACCTAAACCACCGAAGAATATACTCAGCTCTAGCACATGCCACATCTATAGCCTTAAATATAAACAAACCTTTCTTTTATAATACTTTTAATAACAAATATATCAATTTATAGAACTTATAAGCCCAAAATTTCCCCTAAACCTTACTACGAGAGAATCCGATTATATAGTTCTAACCTGAACATTCAATTAACTACTATTTAACTGGGAATAAGCCACAATTAAAGATAAAAATACGTTTATTGACGTTTCAATTTCCACTTGGGAAATCGTTCTCAAAATACAAACAGTAAATTAAACAAATTTTGTTTTTTTTTTACATAGTGAAAAATTCTTCTAATAATTTAATTTTATCTGACTCATTTATATTGACAATTCAGACATACATTATGCATTTTAAAGTAGACGACTTTAAACTGATATTGCAAATATTGTTGAGTTGCGCTCCTGGACGACTTTACTTATAAGATAGTTCATTCGATTACATGAAATCAACTTTAACTTGAGAATATCCGTCAGAAAAAAATCATAGCATGTAATTCGTCTTTAAAAAGACAAACACATGACATGATGACAGTAAAATTCTCCTGTTAGTGATTCCATAGTAAATTATGAGGGAAAAAGCAGGAAAAAATCTCATAATACTATCCCGACATGGTAGTATTTGTTCGTGCATTTAGTTTACCTTCAATAAACACCAAAATTCTAATTTTATATTTTTCGTTATTTAAAAAAACATAAATGATGTATCCTCTATATGTTACTGACTTACTAATACTGGTATTTTCTTATTAATAACTTCCTCTTTCAATATTGGTAACCAGATCCTACTACATTCTGCCGAGGAATTTGCGACATAATTGGCCTCATTTAGCATAATTAGAGCCGCTTTTTCTTTACCATCCGTTTCTTTTAGGACTACATTTGAATTATTCCATTGAACCCTATGTTCATTATCCCATGCGTGTTTACATATTTGTATGTATGTGGATAATGAACCTAGGGTTCAATGGAATAATTTAAATGTAGTCCTAAAAGAAACGGATGGTAAAAAAAGAAAAATCAAAGAAGCGGCTCTAATTATGCTAAATGAGGCCAATTGTGTCGCAAATTCCTCGGCAGAATGTAGTAGGATCTGGTTACCAATATTGAAAGAGGAGGTTATTAATAAGAAAATACCAGTATTGGCAAGTCAGTAACATATAGAGGATACATCATTTAAGTTTTTTAAATAACGAAACATATAAAATCAGAATTTTGGTGTTTATTGAAGGTAAACTAAATGCACGAACAAATACTTACCATGTCGGGATAGTATTATAAGGTTTTTTCCTGGTTTTTCCCTTATAATTTACTATGGAATCACTAACAGGAGAATTTTACTGTCATCATGTCATGTGTTTGTCTTTTTAAAGACGAATTACATGCTATGATTTTTTTTCTGACGGATATTCTCAAGTTAAAGTTGATTTCATATAATCAAATGAACTATCTTATAAGTAAAGTCGTCCCAGGAGCGCAACTCAACAATATTGGCAATATCATTTTAAAGTCGTCTACTTTAAAATGCATAATGTATGTCTGAATTGTCAATATAAATGAGTCAGATAAAATTAAATTATTAGAAGAATTTTTCACTATGTAACAAAAAAACAAAATTGTTTAATTTACTGTTTGTATTTTGAGAACGATTTCCGAAGTGGAAATTGAAACGTCAATAAACGTATTTTTATCTTTAATTGTGACTTATTCCCAGTTAAATAGTAATTAATTTGAAAATGTCACAAGAAAATAGACAATATTCTGAACATTCAATTCCCAACAGTATTTCAAACGAATTCCATTCACTATTTACCTTGGACTGTCAAACAGCTACAAGTCATTACAGCGTTAAGTATTATAATAAACATGAAACTACTCACATTGTTTTTAAAATCAAACTAAATTCAATTCTTGATCAACAATACAATGACTGGATTAAAATTTATACAGATGCATCCAAAGATGAACTTGTCGTTCATCATTGCAACAGTGGTAACCCCAAATGACCTTTTTCAATTTAAACTTCCTCTAAACTTCAGCATCTATACTGCAGAACTATTTGGTTTGTTTAAAGCCATTATACATGTAAATATAAAAACATCCCTTGTTGTCTGGTCCTTTCTGACTCTCTCAGCGCAGTCAAAGCTATGCAAAATGTATGCCCTAAACACCCTATTGAGAAACTGATCAAGGCCGAACTAATGGAAGCTCAAGAAAATTTCAGGAGAATCCACTTATACAGTACACAGTATAAAGCACTACTTGATTCTTCTTCTTAGAGTGCCGTCTCCCTACGAAGGTTGGCAATCATAATGACTATTTTTATTTTAGAACTTGCTGCTCTAAACAAATCAATCGATCTGCATTGGTACCAATCACGTAGATTCTTTAACCATGAGTTCTGCCTTCGGCCAACAGATCTTCTTCCTTGAATCTTTCCCTGTATTATCAGTCTCAAAATTTTATATTTTGGTCCCCTCATCACGTGACCTAGGTATTCCAGTTTTCTGGTTTGTATAGTGGTGATTAGTTTTGTTTCTTTACCAACCCTCTCCAGTACTTCTTTATTTGTAATTCTATCAGTCCATGATATTTTCAATACTCTGCGGTATAACCAGAGTTCGAAGGCCTCGATTCTTTTTAAATTACATCTTTTTAATGTCCAAGTCTCAGCTCGATATAATAATATTGAAAATATATAACAGCGAATGGTACGTAGTCTGATCTCCAAATTTAGATTTTTGCACGTTAGGAGTGGCTTCATTCGTATAAATGCTAATCTGGCAATCTCTATTCGTTTGTTTATTTCTACAGTATGATCATTGGTTTCATTGATCAAAGTTCCCAAATACTGATATTTTTCTACTTGTTCTATCACGTTACCATTTATTGTCAATAGGTGATGTATATTTTGTGGCCTTTTTGTAATCAGAATGTACTTCGTTTTTTTAGCGTTTATAGTAATTCCCATCTCAGCACTATTTATACTCAAGCTTTCGATAAGATGTTGTAGATCCTCTATACTTGTTGCTATGATCACAGTGTCGTCTGCATATCTTAAATTATTAATTAATTTTCCGTTAACGGTGACTCCCGCTTCGATATTATTGAGCGTGTTTTGGAAAATTTCTTCAGAATGTAAGTTAAACAAAAATGGTGATAACACACATCCCTGTCTAACTCCTCTACAGATCCTCATTTCTTCTGAGTATTGCCCATCAATTTGAACTATAGCACTTTGGTTCCAATATAATGTTTGCACTATATTTATGATTTTACTGTCTTGATAGAACTACTTGATAGACTGTTCTAAATATATAAATCAAAGACATTCTTACAATTTTCCAAATAACCTGAAAGCATTTCTTGACAAAAATTTTGTTCCGCACAATTTAATTATCATCATCATCATCATCATTGGCTCGACAACCCTTTTTGAGTGGTGGCCTATTCCAGGATTCTTCTCCATTCTGATCTGTTTCATGCTTTTTTCCTCTAGTTTTTTATTTTTAAGGTTATTATATTATAATAAAATTTTTTATTTTTAAGGTTATTATATTAAGGTTATTAAGGTTATTATATCACTTTCTATTTATTCTAATTATCTCAGCTTTGGTCTTTCTCTTGTTCTTTTTCCTACTGGCATCTGTTTGAATATTTTGTTTAGTATTTCGCCTTCTTCCATTCTTTCTACCTATCCAACGCAGCCGTTCTATTTTAATGAATGTTATAATATCCGGATCCTGGTATATTCGGTATAGTTCAAAGTTGTATTTTCTTCGCCAAATTTCGTTTTCTTCTGTACCCTTATAATGTGTCGCAAGATTTTTCTTTCGAAGGTGGCTAACAACGTTTCCTCTCTTTTAGTGAGTGTCCAGGTTTCTGAGCCATATGTGAGTACCGGTCTTATTAAGGTTTTGTATATTTGGCATTTTGTTTTTCTTGCTACGTTATCTGATCTTAGTTGCCTAGTTAAGCAATGGTAACATTTATTAGCAATAAATATTCGCCTCTCCACTTCCTCCGCAACGTTATTATCAGACGTGGCTATGGATTCCAAGTATATAAAGTTTTTTACCCCCTCAATGTTTTATTCTCCTATTGTTATATTTTGTAGCTGCCTTATTTCTGCGTTTTTACTTACCTGCTATTTGTTTTGGTCTGATTGATTTCAAGACCACTATTTTGTGCAGCTCGTTCCATTTGGTTGTATGCCTCTATCATTTCTCTTCTTGATCTTGCGATTATGTCAAAATCATTTGCAAATGCACGCTTTTATTAATGATTGTTCCTCGAGTATTCACTGTTGTGTTCCTCAGTATTTTATTCTCGAGTACGTTGTTGAACAAGATGCATGATAGAGCGTCTCCCTGGCGTAGTCCCTTTTTCACATCTATTGTTTCCGTTAATTCATTTTGTATCCGGATTTTTTACAAATATTTAATTGTTTATAAATTGTAATTAATTTTTACAATGATTGATTGTTACAAATGTTTAATTTAATATTACCAATTTTACAGAAATGTCCCAAAGCTCAAAACAATTAAAAAATCACTCCAAATCTTTTGTTTTTTGAATATTTTATGTGAACTTTAGCATTTTTATATAAGCAGATAATTATCCTTAGGTGATATCTGCGGTGGCATTCTTAATTGGTAACTTTTCTATATGGATAATGTTGCACTTATGATTAATACTCCCTCCCTGATTAGTATACTACTAACCTACTCTAGATTAAATCAGTCAATACTGCGACACAACCCTTTATTGAAGACATAATCATATCGTTGTAAACAGCGTATGTAATTGTAGAGAACATTTCCCTTAGAACGTAAAGTCTCGGTTGAAATGGCTCTCAATTAGCATACACGTTTAGCACAAAGACGTATGAGTTCCTACTAGAATAGGAAATGTAATTGAAGACAATTATTCCTACAAACGATATAACATCGGTTTAGAAACATTAGACAGTGGGGTGCTATATAGAAAGTAAATTTATTTTTTCAATGTACAATATAATGAAAATTAAATAATATTATTTAGTCCAGGCTGTGAGGCCGCTCCCGTTGGGAAAATGTTTCTGATTCGGTTTCTTCGCGGATTCTGATTCAAAAATGTCCCCTTTAAACAAATCTGAAGGGTGCCGGGCGAAATTTTTGGGCAGAAATTGTTTAAACAATTTTTTTAAACAAAGTCCAAATAAAATTTTTTTCTGGAAAATGTTTTTTTAGGTTTTTTGGGCCATTTTAAACAAAAAAAGTCTCTTGTCATTTTTCTCTAAAGTTGATATTTTTCGAGTTATAAGCGATTTAAAGTCTGAAAAACGCGAAAATATGCATTTTTGAGGCTTGAAAACACATATGTAAATTATTATTTTTGAGGTTACCAAGTGTCTAAATTAAAGTTTAAACATTTAACTTCAAGATTGTGAAGAGTAATCGGGGCTTATTTTAATTTAGACCGTTGTTTTTTAATTGTTAAGTATGCGCGTACACTCGATTTATCAGCCGCCGCGGCGCCGCGCGCTACCGTGTGCCTCTATCGTACTTATGCATAGTTTACATATACTTACAAATTATTATTATTTATTGAGTACATATTTATTTATATCAATTGAGTTATAATATAAATTTCGTCTAAAGTCTAATAATAGTTACATAAAATAATTGTACAAAAGATTGTTAAATAACACACTAATATCACTCAGTAAAAGTATCTTTGTTTTCACAAAAATCTAAATCACATCCACATAATGGTACACAGTTGACATGATTTTTTTTGCAGTTGCAAGCATTAGTTTTGCAAGCCTTTTTGCATTTGCACGGTTTCCCAACCCACCACTATCAGACATATAATATCCATATTGTGTAAAATCGAGAGTTTGATTGCTGGAATATATGACATTTCGCCAAATATATGTTTTCGCGATAGCTCTTATTAAGTGTTGGAAAAGTGCGTCAGAGGTACAAGGTATATTGGCTAGATTAAATTAAATTTTTCAGTCACACTGTCTTTTCGTCGAAGTGCAGCATTTTGTATTGTTATGTAAAAATCTACTTTAGGTTTTTGCACTAACTTAATATTGTTGATGTTATTACAAAAAATACAAACTAAATTTTCTTCGATAAGTTTTCATTTAAGAAGAAGTACGGAAAAAGACATTTTAAATCCATTCACAATTTTTTTAATAACACATTAATAATATAATACCCTTTTAATGGGCATTAAACAATAGTCTTCCTAATGATCGTTTAAGTAATAACAAATCAAGTATGAGCGCGCGATTGTTAAACGGGTAAAAACTTGCATTTTTGCGATAGTATATTGTTTTTAAACACCGCGCAATTTAAAATAAATTTTACTAATATTAATATTTACTGCATTGTATTATTTAAATAATAATTTAAAAATATTATTTACAATTGATATAAATAAATATATACTCAATAAATAATAATTATATTGTTCAAATTTGGAAGAAAAAAAACTATATACGGTTATTACATTGCGATGATTGATTTATTTAATTAGCCCAATGACAATTAATAATTAATACCTACATAAATAAATTATGGAAAAAACTATGTTAATAAACTTCAAGGATTTGTTCGGGTTTTTTTTTGCGTAAGTGTATATGTAAACTATGCATAAGTACGATAGAAGCGCACTCTAGCGCGCCGCGCCGCGGCGGCTGAAAAATCGAGTGTACGCGCATATTTAACAATTAAAAAACAACGGTCTAAATTAAAATAAGCCCCGATTACTCTTCACAATCTTGAAGTTGAATGTTTAAACTTCAATTTAGACACTTGGTAACCTCAAAAATAATAATTTACATATGTGTTTTCAAGCCTCAAAAATGCGCATTTTCGCGTTTTTCAGACTTTAAATCGCTTATAACTCGAAAACTATCAACTTTAGAGAAAAACGACAAAAGACCTTTTTTGTTTAAAATGACCCAAAACACCTAAAAAACGTTTTCCAGATTAAAAAAAATATTTTTAAAATTTGTTTAAAAAAAATTGTTTAAACAATTTCTGCCCAAAAATTTTGCCCGGACCCTTCAGATTTGTTTAAAGGGGACATTTTTGAACCGGAATCCGCGAAGAAACCGAATCAGAAACATTTTCCCAACGGGAGCGGCCTCTTACTAGAACATATTGTTGTCTCCTGGGGATAATTGTCTTAGAAACATGTTTTATTAATTCTACAAATTTTTCATAGTTTTCTGGTTTTTATTCATGATGTAGCAGGTCAAAATCTAGCATATTTTTTCAGTTTGCATTTTTGAAGTTAAATCTTCTTCTTCTTAAAAAACAGATATCTGAGTTATATCGTCTTTTTCAAAGTCTGCTCTAAAGTGATGGTGGTGGTGTAGTATCATGGATTAATGTGAGACCACTGGTTTGGTTTGATTTCTCACAAACACCGCACTTCCATGTTTATTTTGTAGCATATTCGCAATCAGTTTTATACCTGAAATTTTCGATCTCGCTGCAGTTAGGTCTAGTTGTAATAGTTGCAAAGAAAAAGATAACAGGAGTACACAGTTCTCTCTGCCGAAATATTCTCAAATATTCTATCTATCAAAAATAAGTAGATTTTTGTAGTATTCCGGTAGACAAATCCTATAGCTCCCCGCTACTGAATAGATTAACAAAAATCCGAACCGAATCGTGAATCTATAAAGAACAAACAGAACATTATTTTTTCTTTATTTATGTATGATTCTTCGCAATAATTATGGTGGACGTAATTGATTGTTGAGGGTAAGAGACAATCGTAATCGATAGCAAGTAGATCTAAGTCATGAAACTTTATGAAATATTGAACATGTTAAATGAAAAGAAATATATGCTTAGATTTAATGAACGCTATTCGACGATTAAACTGAACGTTCAGTTGCATTATTTATAAAGGCATTAGTTGAAGGAATTCTACGTAAATCGTTATTGTCCTGTTCGACTGTCGGTTCGGACCGTGTAGTTGTTGGATTTTCTTTCAACGAAACTAAACCTTTAATTATAAATGTTTGTTTTCCGATAAATGTTTATTGTAGCCTTGTTTTATAATATTATCTAAATAACACATATGTAACAAGAAATACATAACAAGAATTAAAACGAATATCAAGCTTATTCAACTTTTTATATACAATAATATATTGATACAAGAATTAAGGCTTGGACACACATAATACGCATCTTCAGATCATCCTCTGGTGCGATATTGCTCCAAAATACTCCATATTCCTTTTCGATTTTACATTAGTCTATTTTGCCAGTCGATCGTGGAAGGTACTCGTGTAATATTGAAACAAAAAATAAATTTTTTAAGTAAAATGGTACATATGTATTTTCAATTTTTAATAAACATTGAAATTATCTAAATGGATTAAAAGCTTCAGAATATTTTTGGTCTTATTAGGCGATCATCAGTTGAAACATTAGAAATTAGCCACTTACAGTGTATTTTTCTGTATGAGAGAGTAACAAAACAATAAATTATGTATGCAAATCCCCAAACTGTTGATACGGGTGACTCAATGAAAAACAGATATTTGTCAACAAGTTTACAGAAGTATATAGGAAAACAATTTTAAATTGAGTATGACCATCAGGTATAAAGGTTGGAGCAGAATAGAATACAATAGTTGTGAGGATTACTAATCCCTAAATAAGGTTGCCAGTGTCGGAGTGATGGAGGTTAACAGGTACTAATGAATTTGCAAGAAATGTAAGATGTTTATTTTATTGGTTATATATAACCAATAAAAGTTTAATAAGTACCTACCTATTTGCAAAATAAAGTTTAATTCTTTAGATAAAATAAAACGTTTTATTTTATCTGAAATGAGTGCATTCCAGAAGTAAGGGTTTCAACAATCAAACATTTAATTCTTTAATTCCAGGAATCTACGACAGTAATTGACTAGATAATTACCTTCTAAACTTGTTCCACAGAAAATGTGATAGTACGTTTTTCCATTTTGTAGGAAGGTCCAAGTGGCGTATTCAAAATTCTTAATAGTTCACTAAAAGTAGGTACTTCAGTTGCAAGGTGCAGTTTATTGTGTATACTAGTGTTATGGAAAATTTGGAAGTGCCGTGTAAACGCCAAAAAATTGGTCCTTTAACAGTTAATGAAAAAAAATTTATTATTTGTAATTGTTTTAAATCATTTACAGACAAACGTTTATGTGAAAGTGTTGATGAGACCATTGAGTTAGTTAGCAGTACACTTGGTGTTGGGAAATCTACGATTTACAGAGTTATTAAAGAAGAGAAATGTGGTAGTTTTCAAATGCCACGTAATGCTCCAGGGAAACCAAAATTTCAAATAGAATATCATTTTAAAAAGGACTTCGACGGAAAGTGTATGAATTCTTCTTTAGACAAGAATTTCCAACATTGGATAAAGTTCTTGTCTCAGTTCGAGATGATAAGGATTACCCAGAAATGAGTCGAAGTACGTTATGGAAACTTTTAAAAGAAATAGGCTTCCGCTGGAAAAATAATCCCAGAAAGTCTATTTTATTAGAAAGAAGCGATATTGTCATATGGAGAAGACATTTTCTAAGAACCATAAAGGAAATGAGAAACCAAAAAGAAAAATATTTTATCTTGATGAAACATGGATCAACGAGGGTCATACACCAAATAAATTTTGGCGGGATGAAACTGTTACAAGTCAAAGGGACGCTTTTGTAAATAACTTATCTACTGGTTTAAACCCACCATCAGGAAAGGGACGCAGGCTGATAATAGTACACATTGGCAGTTCAGACGGTTTTGTTGAAGGTGGTTTATTAACTTTTGAATCAACTCGTACCGGTGACTACCATGAAGACATGAACGCTGATGTCTTTCAAGAATGGTTCGAACAAATGATAGGTCTTCTTCCTAAGAACTGTGTAATAGTAATGGATAATGCAAGTTATCACTCCAGACTTATAGAAGGACTGCCCGCAACCAAGTGGTTAAAAAAAGACTTGCATAATTGGCTGAGTTCAAAAAATATTACGTACCATCCCGGATCTATAAGAAAGGAACTTTATTCGTTGTGTGCCCTTCATAAAGAAAAATTTAAAAAATACGAAATTGATGAAATTGCCAAAAATCGTGGAATCACAGTACTTAGATCCCCACCATATCATTGTGAATTAAACCCGATTGAACTGGTATGGGCACAGATAAAGAGTGAAGTTTCAAGAAAAAACCACTTTTAAAATTCATGATGTTAAACAGTTGTTTTTGGAGGCCGTAAATAATGTAAAACCTGAAAACTGGGAAAACGCAGTAAATCACACTATTAAAGAAGAGGAAAAAATGTGGAAGCTGGACAATATTACTGATAACATGATCGAGCCAGTTATTATAAATCTTGGTTCTGAAAGTTCATCTTCTGAATCTGATTTGGATTTGTAACAAGTAGCTGTAAGTTTTATATTAATATTTTTATTCATCTATTTAACATACCTTAGACGGTTTTAAAAACTCGTTTTCTCTTTTGTAATTTTTAAAAATTAAAAAAAAAATGTGAATTTTTTAAAACCCTTTTTAATGTAGGCCAGTCACTTCTAATATAGTGTGTGATAAAAGAAGTCACTTTTGTTTACATACACATAACACTTTATA
Organism: Diabrotica balteata; assembly: GCA_918026665.1. Classification (NCBI taxonomy): domain Eukaryota; kingdom Metazoa; phylum Arthropoda; class Insecta; order Coleoptera; family Chrysomelidae; genus Diabrotica; species Diabrotica balteata. The sequence continues at coordinate 3,577,579 of OU898276.1, forward strand.
ACACTGAAATAATTCATTTATTTTTTACAATTATTCAAAGTAATTTTTCAATTAATCTTGAGCACGCCCATTGAGTGGTCGGAGATACCAGTTAAAATTATGCTAATTACTCTCTCGTTCATAAAAATAAACTATAGTAAGGTGTAAAATGTCTTTAGATTATTAAATTTATTAAATCTTAAATTTTTTTTATTTAGAATTTGTGCATCAACCATTAAAGGTTATTAGTGGGTTTTACAGATTTTCATCATCCATCATCATCACCCGGTCCTTTGCGTCAACTGCTGAACATAGACCTTCCTCGTTTTTGTTCATTGTGCTCTATCTTAAGCGCTTTTCATCCAGTTTCTTGACATTTTCTTGAGATCGTCAGTCCAACGACTAGGGGGTCTAGAGGAAGACTTTTTTTGTCACCTCAGATTTCACTCAAGCAATCACTTCGTCCACCTTGTTCAGCATTGACCTTTCCATTTTCCTCTGAGCTGTTTGCAGCGTTTTAAAAATTGTAGCTGTCGATGTCAGAGTTTTGGCACCACAGGTAGTAACAGGCAACACACATTGGTCAAATGTTTTACGTTTTAAAGCAATTGGTATATCGCTTTTAAAGATGTCTTTGAGTTTTCCATAGGCTGTCCATGCTAAGTTTATTCTTATTCGTAGTTCGCATGTCTCTTGTGATCGTTATTTCGTTTCCAAGATATATATATTTTTCCATCTGCTTTACTTCGTTGTTTCCAGTATTGATATTTTCGCTATAGGTACTAGGTTTGTCGTGAATTTTGTTTTGAAGATGTTTATTTTAAGACCCACACTGGCACACACTAACTGAAGTTCATGTAGCATTGTACACATCTCCTTAGGGTTGTCCGAGAACATAACTATATCGTCTGCGAATTTTAAATTTGTTATTCTTCTACCGTCAATGTTCAGGCCATAATATGTATAAAAGTTTTTATTTGTTTCAGTGTCAACAGTGCGGGAAATCATTCAAACGTTCATCGACTCTTTCCACCCATCTTCTTATCCATTCTGATACACGACCGTACCCTTGTCAGTACTGTGGAAAGAGGTTTCATCAGAAGTCTGACATGAAGAAGCACACCTACATTCACACCGGTAAGTTGACTATTAAAATTATTGTTTATGTCCATAAGCTGGTCTAGTTTAATCTATTTTATGCAATAGTTATTCTTTCGGAAGATACAGAGAGTCAGAGGAACAATTTTGAGTTGTTTTATGTTATAATAATAAGTATTTGATTGTAGTTACATACACGATACACTTACACTGGTATGCTAACGCGCAGAAAGAGCGAATAAATATTGAGTCTATTACTCTCACACTTTGACGTCACGGCTAAGCAACTGAAACACAATATCACATAATAATATTGGTTTATGAGTTTAATTTGCCTAAAATATGTTAAAGAAAGCATTTAAATTACTTATGCTTTATTAATTATTGCAATGCTAATCTAAATTTTATTAAGAGCTTCTTCTTCTTTAAGTTCCATCTTCTATCGAAGGTTGGAAATCATCATGGCTATGCGGACTCTGTTGACTGCCGCTCTAAAAAGTTCTGCACTACTGCATTCAAACCATTCCTTCCATTCCATTCATAAGTTCTTAAGCCAGTATATTCTTCATCTTCCCACATTACGCTTTCCTCGGATTTTGCCCTGCATAATAAGTTGTAATAATGCGTATTTTTGCCCTCTCATCACATGTCCCAAATACTCAAGTTTTCGTCTTTTAATAGTTAATATTATTTCCGCCTCATTTCCTATCCTTCTAGTTACTTCCATGTTTGACATTCTTTGAATCCATGATATTCGTAGGATTCTTCTGTAACACCAAAATTCAAAGGCGGCCAGCTTATTCAGATGAACTTGTTTTAGTGTCCAAGCTTCCAGACCATAAAGAAGAGTAGAGAACACGTAACATCGAAGCATTCTCAGGCGTAGTTCTAACCTTATATACCGACAACAAAGAAACTTTTTAAGTTTAATAAATGATGTACGTGCTATTTCAATACGTGTCTTAATTTCTTTGGTTTGGTCTACATCTGATGTTATCCATGTTCGTAAATATTTATAGTTATTAACATTCTCAATTGCAGTATCTTCAATAGTCAATTGGATATTTGCATGTGCAGATTTAGTCATGATCATGCATTTAGTTTTCTTTAAATTTATCTTCAGTCCGTACTCATGACAGCGTTCATTAAGGCGTTGCATTAGGTTCTGTAAATCATTGTTGTTATCCGTAATTATTACTGTATCGTCTGCAAAACGTAAGTTATTCAAAACTTCTCCATTGATAGATATACCTTCTATTGAGTCTGAGAGCGCTTCTTGAAATACCGCTTCACTGTAGACATTGAAAAGTAGTGGGGACAGCACGCAACCCTGGCGGACTCCTCTCTGTATTTTGATATTTTCGGTGTACTGGCTGTCAACTCTTACCTTGTCAGTTTGATTCCAATATAAATTATCAAGAGCTACATAAACCTAATTCCACTAAATACATAATAAAAATAAATAAATAAAACATTAATTACTACACGCGAACTGAAAAGACGGTTTTCGTCTAAAGTAAATGTGATAATTTTTGACAATATGTAGTTTGTAATATGTTGTGAATAAAAAAAAAGAAAAAAAAATGTATATTATTATAAATTACAACCTCAAGCAATATTACAGATATTAAAATTTTACAGTTAGTTTAAAAAATAGGGAAGTTAAAATGAAAAACGCACAATGCATAATATTTGCCCTTTATTGAAACGGATGCTTGCCATAAACTTATTACAACTTATTTCTTCAAATCTTGCAATTCGTAAATTTTGACATTTTTTTTTTTCTAATTTTCTCTTGCACCTTTCGAAGCTAAGCTAATTTTTTTATTAAGATGTCTTAATCTAATATATGTACGTGTTCTGCTTAAACAATAGACTACCTACTTCATACGGTATAGCATTATTATTTTCTTCTAATTTCGCCATGGTCCTAGCATTTAATGTTTTAAATAAATTGGTGTCATTTGATAACGAAGACCCATGCATTGAATGAAATTCATGATCCAATATTTGTAATTATTTATTAATAATATAAATTCGAAAACCTCTTCCTGAGGTACCTACATTCACCGGCATTAAATTATGTTTACCACAATATTCAACTGCTTTAGAAAGAGAGCGTGACAGTAATTGGACTGCTGTCAAGTTTTGTCAATCAATGTATAGTCTAACCAAAACCCACTGTCCAACAAATGATTCCTTAAAATTTTCATAAGATGGAGTACATCAGGAAAAAATATTTTTAACAAATCATTCCGAGGGTGCTTAATTAAACAATTTTTATTATAGCCGATGTTTATGTTTGACCATAATGGCATTGCCCATGCCCATGTCGCTTACATACCAACAACCAAAAATCCAGCATCTTAAGTTTTGAAATTAGGTCATGCAAAATATTTTTTGTCATTAGTGTATCAAAGTCATAAAAAACAGGTTGCTTCCAATGACCAGTGTTCCAAACTATCCAGTTTGGCAAGTTTTATGTGAGCCCATTTTTCTCTGTTCTTTTTTTTCAATATCTATTATATTAGAAACGTATATTTCGTCGAATGATAATATACACACTATACCGACTGTCTGTAAATCTGGTGACATCTTTTCTATCAATGTAATGACATCTTTTAAACATCCTGGAGTTAACCAAAAAGTGGACGCTAAATTTCGCAGCTTAGACATTGAAGGTAAAGGTTATCCACGCGACCTTAGGTATCGATAACCTTTGGGACTGACGCTACGTAAAGATATCTTGGATGCTATATGCTACGACTAGCGTCTAGCCGTTGGCAGGTCAGTATAATCCTGACCAATCCAATCGCACTTGATTTTGTTTGTAGCGCGTCATTCAAATTATGTACAGGTTTGAATGTAACAGTTCTCATATCACGAAACGTTCTCAGATTGTTCACACAAATAAGGAGTTATGTTTAATTGTTTTGAATACACAGAAACTCATAAAAATGTTGTAGCCACTTCAACGGAAGATAGCAAAATCAAGAAAGATTCTAAGAAGTGTCCTTTGTATAATTTTTATTCAAGTTATGTTGCAGAATTGCATTCTCATTTTCAAGAAGAACACAATCTAATCCTAGAAAGTGAAACACTTCAATTTTCCAATTTAGTCTCTTTTCAGGAGTGGAAATGTTTTATTGAAAGTAGTACAAAAACCAAATACGTTAAAGTCGAGAACTTCCGCAAAGACTCACAAAACAATGAAGTTTCTCTGTCATCGGTCAGGCTGCTTTAATTATGAAAGCAAAGGAAAAAGGCACTTAAAAATAAAAGGCAGTATAAAAATTGGTGGATTTTGCCCAGCAGTCTTTGATTTGGCAGAAAAAGTTGAAGTCAATTTTATAAAAACACACATTGGACATCAAACTGAGATTTTACAGTTATTTTCAAGTCTATCTGAACGTCAGTTTATTGCTGATATTTGATTGTGGTAATTATTTTTATTATACAACAACATAACAAATAACAACAACAGGGTGATTTGTGTAATTGACCATTTATTTCATTTTACTGTAGTGTTTACACGGCTCATTTGATTTTTTAAATTTTTGCATGATACAGTACACTACTATCAAGCATTCGACTGGTATTAGCTAAACTAAAAAATTCCAGGACTGGCTTTGGAAAAATTAATTTAGGGATTCGTATTAAATATTACACCCTATATATATTTTTTTAAAATGCAATAAGTGATTATAGTAAGTGATGCAATAGATTTTCGAAATGGAACCCTGCAGCCTGTACACATTTTTGTTGCCGAATTGTTAATTGACGTATTGAATTACGGATACTCTGGGGATTCACGGTGGGTTACACGTTTCCCCCTCTATATTCGTTTCACAGTAGGTACGAATTGTCGTACCTGTCACAGGTACGACAATTCAATTTCATTACACAATTGACATTCAAAATTTCAAACGAAGTTCTGCAACTTGTAAAATGGTACTTTTAGGGTCATTCGATACGCGAAGTAATTAATTTATTTATTGTTTCTAAAATAGAAGTGATACCACACCAAGTGATACAACACTTAAAAATATCATTAAAAAGCATCTTTTAATGTTCTTTAAGTGTATAAATTTTAAAATTGATATGTTAAAATCTCGTAAAGTTATTCAATTTGTTTATAAGCCTAAAAACTGTTTAAAACTTTTAAAAAATTTCTAAGCTCTCCTAGTGAACCGGTTTTGAATTTTACAAAAAGCGTTTTAAAAGTTTGAGCTTTCCTTTATATGTAAACAAAATTTGCAACTTTCTGAGGGCCTTATTTAGGGCCTACTATAAATTTGAAAATTTGCGATTTTTTTCCAGTAGGCTGGATTGAAAAATTTAATATCCAAAACCTATCCGACCGATCTTAACAAAATTTAGCACACGTTTTAAACATATTAAAAAGTTTTTTCTAGGCGGAATATGGAGCTTTTAAGTCAAGTTTAAAAAGTCGAAAACATTTAAAGGATTAACTTCATTTTTTATACTTTTTTTTCAATTATTGCTATTTTTTCAACAATAAACATTAAATTTTCAATTTCTAGCTAACGAAATATTGTGTAAAATTGAATAACTTAACTTTTAACTTCTTATAATTTTTTCTCTAGGATCTATTTTCCGAATTATAAACGAAAATAGGAGCAAAAATGAGAAATTTTCAATTGTTTTCAGATTTTGTTAAATAAAAAATTTAGCACAGCCTTTGCGACTGGCGCATATCGTTATTATCGATATTGGGCACATCCTGAAGGGATTCTAGCAAAAAAAATAGCTTCCTATGGAAAATGTCCATTATGGTCTGAATTTCTACAGATCCCACCTGGTCTACTGTCTCTGTCTATCCCTTCATAACACAGATAAATAACGTAGATGAAAAAAGGGTCGTATAAACGTCAATTGTTTATTCTGTCGATAATCTTAGCTTGATATTCCAATAAACATTTGAGTATATTGACATATGAAATGTCAAACATGTATTTCCAGTAATCCACCGTTGGTTATTTCAATAAACTTACCTCCTAATACAATCCAAATTAAATGCATTAGCACATTAAAACCTTTCGCTAGGAATAACAACGATTTCCTTCAGTAATTCCTTCAAATTGTTCAATTTAATTCATTCTCTAATATGATTGATTCGTTCGTGGTATATGTCAATTGAACACAGATAACCACTTTGAGTATTAGTGGAAATCGAGCAATTACTTCCACTTCACGTAAAAGCCCTAATGATTACACAATGAAAAAACGAGGAGGGATAAAACAATCACACAAAAATTGATAAAAATCTCAAAATGAAATGTAATAACATTGTTAACGTGTTTCATTGGCGTATACCGTAAATTTACTACTTACGATAAACAAGTTAGTGTAATTATATTTGGAGTAGTTTACCAATATGAAAAACGAAACATTTTTATAGTTTTTGCTCATAGTTTTCAGTTTCTCTTTTATTTATTCTGGTAAAATACTTACACTTGGGAACCAATCCCAAATTAGGGAGTTACTATTTCCAGTTTTTTAATCACTAACTAAAACTCTTATCACTACTGCTGTTTCGGCTGATTGCCTTTCTCTAGTAATCTATTCATTTTTAATGAAATATGTTGAGGAGGGGAGAACTATTTGTCTCAAGTTGGTCATTCAGAATTATATCTGTGTTTTTTAATTTGTTGATTTCCATAGATTCTAACAAAGATAGCTTTAGGCCTTGATTTTGAATGTGAAGAATTTTAAATTCGTCATTAAAAGAATGATTATGATCTAGAAGGTGAAGTGCGTATGTAAAATCTGTTCTTCTATTATTGAAAGCCCTTTTATGTTCTGTTATTCGTTTATTAAAATTTCTACCAGTTTGACCGATGTAAGTTTTTGGGGGGATCAAAACTTTAAAACTCAGCTTCTTAAAAAACTGGAACATATGTGGGTATCTTTTAGTATGTTGCGGTAAGTTGTTGTAAACGCCACAAATCTCTGAGATACTTAAAAACATCGAAACAACGAATACTCTTTCAAAACTGACACATTAGATTTAGTATAAATTACTTTTTATAACAAATTTGCCGGTTCTTAACGCCGAGACTCGCCTGCGTCTTTTTTATTCGAAGATTCTCCCAAACCTCCACTGTAACTACATATTTAACTGCTACATACTACCAAACTTCACTATTACCGATAACAAAAAAAAAACAATAAGGAAAAAACATTTACGAATCTGAAGAAAATTCAGACTAACACAAACGCCAACTACCTTGGAGAGTGGCTCCAGCAGGAGTGATTTCATAATCCTTAAAAATCATTCACTTCTTCGCATAACGTTCTCATCAACTCAAGTAGATATTTTTTAACGCGCAACATTAAGCGGCTCTCAACAAAGACAAGCGAGGAAATAAACATCTGTGATAAATAATCAAACTTTCTTCTTCTTCAAGTGCCGTCTCCATCAATGGAGGTTAGCGGTTATGGTGGCAAACGTTTGTCTATCTTCAGCTGCTCTTAAGAGTTCCTCAAATCCAAGTCCTGTCCAGTTTCTGATATTACGTAACCAGGACAATTTTTTTCTTCCAATTCCTCGCTTTCCTTCTATTTTGCCTTTTATTATCAACTGAGGGATGTAGTATTTCTCGTTGCGCAACAAATGCCCTAAATAACTGTTTTTCTTCTTTTGACTGTTCTCAATAGTTCTTTCTCTAAATTGAGTCTAGCTAGTACTTCTTCATTTGTTTTTCGTGCTGTCCAAGGAATTTTTAAAATTCTACGGTACACCCACATTTCAAATGCCTCGATTCTATTCAGGCTCTTTATTTTTAAAGTCCACGTTTCGACTCCGTAGAGAAGAACAGACCAGATAAAACATTTTACAAGTTTTAATCTCAATTTAATATTTATATGTGTATCGCAGAATAGAACGCGCATCTTAAAGAAACTATCCCTAGCTTGAGCAATTTTCGCTTTAATTTCTTGTTCTGGGTCCAGCTTGCAATTAATCCAACAGCCAAGGTATTTGTATTGGTTTACCTGTTCTAAAATATTCCATTTATTTTCATAGGTAAGGGGATATTCTGTTTTCTTTGGATCACCATTACTTTTGTTTTTTTTCGTTGATCTTCATTCCAAACTCTCGACAAGCATCCTTAAGGTGGTCTATAACCCTCTGTAAGTTTGTGTCTGTATCAGCCAGTAAGACAGTGTCATCTGCATATCTTATGCTAGATATTGGTTCTCCATTAATTTTTATTCCTGTGGAAAGGTTTTCCAATGCTTGCTTGAATAGTAGTTCCGAGTAAAGATTGAACAGCATAAGGGATAGTATGCATCCTTGCCTTACTCCTTTATTTATACTAATATTTCTAGATGTATGATCGTCGATCCTAATCTTGGCACTCTGCCTCCAATATAAGTTCTTAATTAATCGGAGATCTTTACTATCCAAGTTGATGCTCTGCAAGGAATTTAACATTTTATTATGGTTTACGTGATCAAATGCCTTTTCAAAGTCTACAAAACATAGAAAGACATCCTTTTGTTGGTCGTAACACTTCTGCAGCAGTACTTGTAGTGAAAACAAGGCCTCTCTGGTCCCCATTCCGGCTCTGAATCCAAATTGATCGTATCCAACTTCTTTTTCACACCATTTGTGTACCCTATTGTGAAGTATTTTTAATAGAATTTTAAGCACTTGGCTCATAAGACTTCTTAATCTAAAATCTGCGCATCGCCTGGAGTTAGCTTGTTTTGGAATGGGAATAAAAATAGATTCTAACCATTCCTCTGGTATTTCCCCAGTATCGTAGATTGTATTAAACAAAATTACTAACAAATCAATGTTATTACTTTCGATCAATTTAAGTATTTCAGGATAAACTTCATCAGGTAGAGGGCTTTTGTTGGTCTTTAATTGTTTAATGGCATATTCCACTTCGACTTTTAGAATTGGTGGCTTTCAGTAACATTATTTATTGTAATGTCTATTCTTTCATCTCGGAACAGCTGTTGTATAAATTTTTCCCATTCTTCTATTTTATCTTTGGTGTTATGAATTAACTCTCCGTTGTTATTTACCAGTGGGCAATGTTGTTTTTTGCGGATGAATGAAAATTCTTTCACCTTCTTGTACATATTAAAGTAATCATGTCTATGTTCTAATTCTTATTATTATTTTTGTATTTCCTCCTTTCGTCTATCATCTTTAGAATAGCTGGTGTCATTCAGTCTTTTTTTGCCATTAATCGTGTATTTGGAATTTCTTCCCTTGAAGAATTGACGAGGATGGATTTTATTTGTTGCCAAGTTGTATTTATATTTTGGATAATTATTTGGGTTCGGTCTATTTCTGAGAGTTTTTCATTTAGTTTTACAGTGGTTTTTTCTTTAATCTATACATCTTTTAGTAGTTCCATATTAGGTTTGTTCTTCGGCTTTGCATTTTTTATTACTTTAATTCTTGTGCGAATATTTGCTACTACAGGGTTGTGGTCGGAATTTGCATCAGCACTAGGATATGTTTTTGTACTTGTAATGGAGTTACGAAATCGTTGGTTGATTAAAACATAATCTATTTGATTTCTTATTATTCTTTCTTTTGTGTGTAGCGGGGAAGTCCAGGTGTATAACCTACGTTGAGGTAACTTAAACCAAGTGTTTGTTGCTATCATATTGTGTTGCTGGCACCTCCTGTCTCCTCTTTTATTTCGTTCTCCTAGTCCGTATTCTCCTACGATATTTTGGAATTTCCCTCTTCCTATTTTAGCGTTAAAATCTCCTAGGACGCTGTTAATATCTTCTTTCTTTGTCAATTTCATGAGCTTTTGTAGATCTTCATACCATTCTTCTAGTATGTCATCTGGCTTATCTGCGGTTGGTGCATAGACCTGAATAATATTCACATTAAAAGGAGAACTCCTTATTTGCAACAGCATTGCTCTGTCAGAGAGTGGTATAAAGTTTGAAACTGCGTTACTCAATTCATCGTTTATTATTACACCTACTCCATTGAAATGTTTTGGATCATTGTTGCCTGAATAATAGAGTGTTTTGTTCATAATTTTTGTTGTTTCTGAGTTAGGCCATCTAACTTCACTCAGACCTAAAATATCTATATTCAATCTGTTCATTTCTTGGCACACGTTTGCTAGCTTTCCAGCCTCATAAAGGCTTCTGACGTTCCAGGTCGCTACTTTGACGTCATTGTTTGTTTTAGTTTTGTATTTGTTTTTGTTCCTCCCGGGATTCTTAGCACCCCCTGAACATTTAAGTTCTGCCGGGCACTGGGGGCCATCGCTTTAGTTCCATTTACCATCATAACTTTTTTGGGAAAATTATTGAGGTGGTTTCCCATTGCCTTCCTCATGTTTTCTGTCGGGGTTTTCTAGCTTATCCGGAGTGTTCCAGTTCTAAGGCGTCGGAAGCTCGCCTTTCGCCCTTTCCCGTTAGCGTTACCCAGGAAGTACCACGTGGAGGTGGGAATCGGACTTGCTAACAGACGTAATGTTTAACTATTCATCCAGGTTTTATTGCCACATACCTTCCGGTAAGACATGTGATCCCAGAGGTCTATAGTTAGCCATTCACTTCCTCAAACTTTAAAATGTGTTTATTATCAACTCAACGCAAAAAGGATTGAAGATACTTTTTCGGTCTTTTACAATATTAAAATATTACAATAATGCTACAATATTAAAATTTTAATTTCGGAAACATGAAAAGTATGTTTAGACTAGATATTGGCAATCGACTCCGTGGACATTAATTTAAGTTTAAAAAGGAAATATTTTTTAACATCGACTGTTCTTCAGATGGAATAGCCTTCTAGTTGAAATTTTTAACATTTTTAATAGGTTTAACAGTTTATTTATACAATTTAAAATAGCTTACTTATATTAAAATCATTAAACGCACCAATAATATACATCGCTCCACAAGAATGCTGGTAATCTATAAAATAATTAGAAACAACTTTGAAGGCAATACATACTCTGCCAATTTAATAAGAGTATATAATAAAAAAAAAACAAGAAAATAACTTTGATATTAAATGCAATTCACCTAGAAGATCAGTAATGACCAGAATCAATCCACAGCAAAACATGTCATTATTTCCTTTTGATTCCATACCATTAATAAAAAAATGATTGCGGGAAAAAAACTTTTCTCGTTAATGTATCTGGTAACAATAAAAGATTTTTCTTTTGTAATATATAGGTGTTTAAATATTGAAGAACCATTATCACCATTAAAAAATCAATGTATCATCGTTTGTAGAACTTATTGTATAGAACAACTAACTAGGAAATAACCCTCTGGAAGTAGGAATGAAATGATATATCATTATAATATGAAAATGCACATACCCCAAACTTGTAATCGTAACGTTATGAATAGATAGGTAGGTAGGAAATGTGAGTAAAATAGGCCGATATCTGGAACTGAAAAACGAGAAATCGAGATATAAAAATCCTTTTCTTAAAATCATTAAGATTTGTTAATTATAAGTCCAAAGTTACATTTTTTGAGAATTTATCTCATTGTTCTTATCTTTTTTTCATTTGGGATATATTTAATCAAAAACTGTTAATTCAGTACACTAATTCAAGTCCGAGCTTATTGAAGTCATTGAAAATGCTCATGCTATAAATAAAAGAATTTAACCCAAAACTGATCGCTCATCGATCATGGTTGAAGTTGTTCGGAGGAAAACGAATCATTAGAACTAATAACTGAAAAGATATTGAAATATTTACAGCATGTATCAAAGCCAGCCTTGGAACTGGCTATTATAATAGCCAATGAAAATTCAAATAGCGAAAACTTCACAAATTAATGTAAAAGCAAAGCTTGGAAAAAACCTGAAGAGCTAAAATCATGCATATCTATAAGTATGTTGTCTATTTTATCAAAGGTATTTGAAAAGTTTTTGCTGAAACGAAAGAGTCTAATTTTAGAAGGAAATAACGTTTATCTAGTCCACCAAGGCGGATTTCTATCTGTCAGCAGTTTTTCTAATTGTAAAACAAGATTTCGACTATATATATTTACACGTTTGATTGTACGTTAGCAACCTGAATACACTCAATTCATTTGAAACATGGTTATATTGACAAATTTTGCGAATATTTTGGACTACCCACATCACCAACTTGAAAGTTTTGGGTCAAATGAGTAGAGAACGTGAGCTAATTAAAATGGTTAAAACTTGGCCATGTAATGAGATATAATAGATAGTACTTCCATCAACTCATAGAGGATAAGATCAAAGGTAGACGAGGTCCAGGACAAAGACAGTGTAATTCGCTTAAGAACGTACGAAATTGGACAGACCTGGGCTTAAACGATTTGCTTATAAAGATTTAAGACAGGAAAATTTGTCAAAACTGTTATCAATCTTCAATAGAAGAAGGCGCTGGTCAGCAGGCAGGATTACGACAACTAAAAGAGTAAGTGAAAAATACAGTACATTATTTAAAAAAATCCCTGTAATCAAGAGGTATTATTCTTCTTCTTCAAGTGCCCTGTCGAACGTAGGCTATTAACATGGCAATTCTGATCTTGTTTGCGGCGCTTCTGAATAGTTCAACCGATGTGAGCTCGAACCACTTCCGCAGATTTTGGAGCCACGAGTATCTTCTCCTACCTGGCCTTCGTTTACTGTCTATTTTTCCCTGGACAATCAATTGCAGCAGACGGTACTTATCGTGTCTCAATATGTGACCTAGATATTCAAGCTTTCTTGTTTAATTGTATTCACGATTTCTTTCTCCTTTCCGATTCTTTGGAGTACCTCTTTGGTGACATGTTCGGTCCAGGATATACGAAGAATGCGTCGGTACACCTACATCTCGAATGCTTCTAGTTTTTCTCGTAAGCGTCTCGTCAGCGTCCAGGCCTCCACACCATACAGTAAGATCGGAAAAATGAGGAGCTTTTTCATATTGCTAAATGCTGCTCTAGCTCGTTTTATTCTCGCCTTAATTTCTATGGCTTGTTTCCATTTTGCATTTACTTGCTGCCAAGGTACACATAAGATTCTACATGGTCAATTAGTATGTTACTTATCCGTAATTGTCGAGCAGGTTGTTGCTTTTTGCTTATCAGCATCCACTTTGTCTTCTTGTAGTCGAGGCTCAGGCCGTATTTCTCACTAACTGAATAAACTCTTTCCATTACCTGTTATAATTCCAGTGGCGTACCCAGGGGGGTTTTGGGGGTCAAAACCTCCATAGGGCCCTATTCCGACACTGTTATTTACAAATTTTAAGGACTTAAAATGGTGAAGGTAGCATAAAAAAAATTTCGGTGCCCAACCAAAACCCCCCCAGAGGACAATTCTAGGTGCGCTACTGTGTAATTCGTCTATGGTAACTGGCAGGGATGACCGCGTTGTCGGCATATCTTATAACTAATCGATCTTATAGCTAATCACTAGGAAATTCTGCAGTTTCATAGATTTTGTTCAGTAGACTCGTTAGAAGTTGGTTGTTTTCAAATAGTTTTAATATTTCAACTTGTATGTTATCAGGTCCAGGTGCGTTGTTGGTTTTTAGTGTTTTTATTGCATATGTTATTTCACTGAGCGTTATTTCTGGTCCTAAACATCCAGAAACACTGACTTCTGTATTTTGCTCTTTCTTAAATAATTGTTCTATGTATTTTCTCCATCTTTCAAGTATTCTCTCATTTTCGTAGAGCAGATTGTTGTGCACATTTAGTATTTAGTTATGACTTCGTAATCCATTTCCTCCCGTTAAGTTTTTGATCTTGTTATGTAGGTTAAAAGGGTCATGCTTCTGTTTCTAGAATATTTCTATGCATCTTTTTCTTAATGATTTTGTTAATTTCTTTGTATCTTTTCTCATTCTTATTTCTTTGTTTTTTAAAAGTCTTCCTCAGAGTATATATTGAACAGCATGGCTGATAGTATACGTCCTTGTCGGACCCCAAGTTTGATTTTAATGTACGGATACACGCTGTTTGATTCAAGTAAAGATTGCTAATAATTTTTAGGTCCTA